>JAPYZK010000444.1:0-43989 GCA_030522785.1 Platygaster equestris
TGAGTGATCAAGTGTCTTAATTAGAATTTTGCGTATTTTAAAATCCATCACTTCCAGTACTTATATACCGAAATTGATGAATTTTTACGTCTTAAATGCCTCATGTTCCCTATAGGGGAACATGAGGCAAAGTGAAGACAGATTATAGAAAATTAGAATTTTCTGTAGTAAAAAATTCAACATGTTATCTCGTACTTTTAACGGTTTTACAGTTACAGTAAGTTTCATTCTAAGTAAATGGGACTACAGTTATAGCTTGGAATATAATTGCCACTGTCTGGAATCTAAAATGAGTGAGATTATGACTTCAACTACAACTTATGTTCGTTGTCAAAGTCATACTCTCGCTTTTTTTCGACTGCAGTAACAGTCACGATTATTTACAGCACATTGACTTTTAATTGAATTCACAGTTACTCATGTGAGTTACTGTAACTGCGGCATCGTTGAAAGTAATGGGTCACTTCTTGAATTTTCAACCTAAAGAACTGGTTATCGTCAACCATTGATACAAGTACTGTTACAGGTCAAAGTCATGTCTCACTCATTTCAGATTACAGTTATAGCAACTACAGCGTTAAAGTTACAGTTACTACACAATGGATTACTTTTTGAACTTCCAAGAAAAGTAACTTGTCTCATCGGTCGTTGATACCGATACAGATCAGAGCTGGGCACTGGTTCCCCAAATGTATTTGAAATACAGTATTCAAAATACAAAATGTATTCGAAATACTGTATTTGCACGAAAGTATTTAAAATACTTTCGTCTCGAATACAGTATTTGAAGTGAGAGTATTTCGAATACTTTTCTCAAATACTGTATTTGCAAAAGTATTTTGGATTCGAATATAAAAATGTGTCTGTACAAAGGAATTTGGAATTTTATATGAAAAAATGTGCAATAGACGATTTCCATTCTCCATCCCGATTATCGCCAGGGTGATTTAGATCATACCTCGTAGACGACCTAGCACCAGGTTCGAAAATTCAACAAAATCGAATATTTCGAACTTGGCGTTCGAAATTTGACGTGACCCATCATCCCGGTCGACGCTCCCGGGTGACAGAACAAGTGCTTCGTAGACGACGTGGCACCAGGTCCAAAAAGTCAACGAAATAGAAATCTTCGACGTCGGCGATCACAATTTGACATGATCTGTCATTCCGGTCAACGCTTTCGGATGACGGAACCAGTGTCTCGTAGACGACATGGCACCAGATCTAGAGTATCTATAAAATCAGATATTTCGAAGTAAGTGTTTGGAGTATGAGATTCGTTATTCCGGTCGACGCTTACGGTTAACGGAACTAGTGCCTCGTAGACGACGTTTCACTAGGTCTAAAAAGTCGTGGAGATCGAATATTTCGACGTCGGCATTCTCAATGTAACCTGAATCGTCATTGCGGTCGACGCTTTCGGGTAATGGGAGGAGTGGCTCGTAGAAGACGTGGTACCAGGTCCAAAAAGTCGACTTTTTCGACGTTGGCCTTCACAGTTTGCCATGACCTATTATCCTGGTCAACGCTCCCGGGAGACGCGACGAGTACTTTGTAGACGACGTAGCACCAGGTCCAAAAAGTCGACCGAACTCAATATTCTGGACCTGGTGCTTCGTCTTGCACGAGGCACTTGTTTTGTCACCCAGAAGCGTCGACCGTAATGATAAGTCATGTCGAATTCCGAACACAAACGTCAAAATATTGAATTTGGTCAATTTTATAGACCTGGCGATACGTCTTCCACAGGGCACTAGTTCCTTCGTCCGAGAGAATCGACTGGGATGACGGGTAATGTTGAATTTCGGACGCCAACTTCTAAATATGTGATAACCTTTTGGACTTGGTGCTACGTCGTCTACGAGGCACGACTTGAGTCAACCTAGCGATAAGTGGGATGCGGAAGTTATATTGTTTGTTGGCTTTATTTTTTATTAGACAAATTATTTAACGCTGTCTGCTAATCGTTTCTTATTTTTCATCTCAAAGTATTTGAAATAAAAAATGTATTTCGAATACTATATTTCAGAAAAGTATTTGAAATACTTTCATTCCAAATACAGTATTTTTATCTTGTACTTGGGGTCCAAAAACACTATTTTGCCCAGCTCTGAATACAGATACAGTTACAGATACAGTAACAGTTACTTACAATTGAAATCATTGACGAACACTTCCAATCAAAGTCAGTTACTTAAAATTTCAGTTACAGTCACTTATGTTTGTAGTCCAAGTCATAGTCACACTCATTTCAGATTTCAGTTACAGCAACTACAGTTAAAATTCCAGTTACTTCTAATTGAAGTTACGTTTACTCATTAAAATCACTGTAAGTGTAACATCCTTGGAAGTAACGGTTTACTTCGTGAATTTTGAAGGGTCCGAGTTGAAAAGTTCGGATCTCGGTTGAAAGTGAAAATTTTTCGGGAGGGCTTTTCCCGAACCCGCGGAAATGGCGAAAATCACCGGTAATCGCTCGATTTATTGTAACTTCTAGCTTAGTATCGACTCCCACCCGGCTCTAGCTCAGCCTATATAAACCCCTGACGCTCCGGAGCATACTCATTCTATACGAGAAGACAAGTCGTTATATGCGCGAAGTCGAGATTGGCAGAAAAGCACGCTACGGATCATTTTTGAAAAATCCCCGAAACTCGAGTTTTCGGTTACTTTTTCGCGGCGCGGATTTTTCAGTGCCAGGGTATCGCCAGTGCGCGGAGGTATTTCCTCTTCGCAGTGCTCCGGCGACGTTTTGTGAACTTTTTTCGGCTTGATAACGAGGATAATATGGCAAGCGCTCGATTTATCGCGGCCGTCGTTGTCACCTTCTGGTGCGTCTCGCAGATCGACCCTGCGGCTATTAAATTCGAGGTAAAGTGGGTTTGAGTTTTGAGTTTGAAGTTTTTGGGGTTTTTGAGGGATTGGGTCAGTTTGGTTGGGGGTATCGAGGGCTTGTTGGATTTTTGAGAATTTTTGAAATTCTTTCAAATCAACAACTCGAAATTCAAAATTTTCGATGAAGACTTGAAAATGTCAAGTTTTAAATCGACAACTCGAAATTCAAAATTTTCAATGAAGAATTGGAATTTTAAATTTTGAATCAACAACTTGAAATTCAAAATTTTTAATGAAGAATTGTGAATTTTTAATTTCGAATCGAAAATTCAAAGTTTCGAATTCAACATTAACAGTTTTCAAATTTCGGATTTAAAATCGAACATTTGAAATTTTAGATTTGTTAACTTTCGAATACTATTTTTTCTATGGCAAATTATTGTGTAGAAGTCCGATTAATTGTGAATTCTTCGTCTTCAGGTGAAAAAATATTATAAATGAATAATTGACTTTTTCGAACCAAATTTACAAATTTTGGTAGCATTTCGACGCGTTTTGAAAAATTCCTGTAGTTTCAAATTTGAAATTCTGCGTAATTTTTACAAGATTGTATTATTTTGAATGATGCTTAATAATTTGCAAAAATTTTTTTTTATGTGCTTAAATTTAAAAGTCTAAATTTTTCCGAACTTTGAACATTTATGTTCAACAACGAAAATTTCTCAGTTTTCAAAGTACAAATCTCATCATCATATTTTATTTCTTTCAAATTTTCGATGATTTTTCATTCATCAATGTGACACAACTTCTCAAAATATACAAATACACATAAAATTTGTCGAATCCCCCAATTTCGACTTTTCTAATTCGATATCCTAGTTTTTACGAAACGTTCGAAAATGCATCAATTTATTTTCCATCTTTTTCCAGTCCCAGCACATTTACTGAATTTTCAACTTTTTTGGATAAAATCTCTGCAGTTGGGACACAGAAATTCTTTGAGTTTCGAAATAAAATTTGTAATTTGAATAATAATACGTATTCACTAAAAAATCTACATTTCGTTTCTGAAGCACTATCTCTTCTAAAGATCCGTAATCGTATAAAACATGAAGTATGATTCATTTGATACACAAATAAAGAAGATATCGAAACTTATCATATCTACGAAAAATGTCATTTCACTGGTGTTTGGTTACGATCGCTCGTGATAATTTTTTTAGTGGTGTGTAATTTTGTCAAATGTACTGCGACTCTTTGAATCAGAACTGCGTAGATTTTCATTCTTCATTCACGACGAATTCCAACAATTTCAATGTACTTTTAAACCATTTTTGCAATATCTTTTGTTGATTGATGCCTTTCATTAAACCGCTGATTATGATTTATTATTTTATTTTCATAACATGAATATTAAAAATTTGTGGAAATTTTTGAAAATATCACACTTGTTAGAATATTTCAAATTTTTGTTATCTGCAATGAATATCTATCATACGACAAAAAATTCAATGAAATTTATTGAAATTGAACAAAACAAACGAATCTGATATGTACCGTTTTTTATTCGAGATAAAAAGATACGGAGAAAATTCTCGAGGTTTTTGTAACCCTGATAGGCTGCTGGCAACTTTACGGCAATTCTAAGAGTTGCCCATGAGTTGCCAAGATGAAATCACGGTATAAATAAGTACTGAAAAAATTTGGGTACTCACAAATTTGGCTAATATTATAGGAGACACAACATATTTGTCAAGAATTTTCCATTATTTGTTAATTATAACATTCCGTTTGTTTTTTTACCAAATTTGGTTGAAAAGTAAACTCTAATCATCGTATATTGTGATTTTTTCACCCAACAGAGAATTTATTTCTGCATTCAATGTGGAGTTGGTGAAATTAAAAGATAAAAATTCATCACTTTTGCGATCTTTTCTTCGAATTCGTATATTTATTTCAAAATTTATATATCACGATGTTCATATTTCTCATACATTTTCGAATAAAAAATTCGTAAGTTGAATTCTTTCTATTTTTCGAAGTTGCATTTACATTTGCATTTAGTTCTTCTTTTGCCAATAAAACTGAGCGAATTATTGCGAAACGTCGATAGTATAAGTTTTTCTATTTGACTAATTCATTTAATCACCAATAAGTTTATGTTACGTGCATTTTTACATATTTTGACCATAATAAATTCAATGACATGCCAGTTTTTGGTCTATTGAATGTACTCTTTGTTTTCCATCGACTAATTTTGTGTAGCCCTGATAGATAATTTCGATTAATTGTTTTGGCTACTTTGTGGCAACTCTAAAAGTTGCCACCGGTCCATCAAGGAAGCATTTCTGTATTATATTATGAATCTTTCGAACGAAATTTTTTTATCCAATCGAACCTGACCTAACACAATACAATTTTGATGGATGAAGGCGGAACTATTTTGTATAAAAACAAGTTCTCGAAAAAAATGATAAGAACAAGTTTTTGAAATTATCATACTCGTGAGAATTTTTTGGTACTATTGAAGATTCAAAGGTATTCGTTCTACGCAGTTATTTTTTTCATGATACAATTGTGTTGTCAATCAAAAGTATTGGAGCAAGTTTGAAACATTTTTTTTATACATTCCTTTTTTTGCAGAACTTTTCAATGTCGAAATATTGAGGAATTTCGGAGAATATTTCAGCTTTTTTGATAATTTTCGTAAATTTTCGGGAATACTTGAAGTTATTTAGTTTTAATGATTTTTGGGATGTGAATTTGGATGTGTGATTTAGGCATTTTTAATTATATTTATAGTAAATACGTTTGATAAGCATTTTTTTAAGAACTTTTTAAGGCTATGTACAAATTTTCTACGACCGTGTATAATTTTTGCGATTTTCGAAACTGTTGAAGGAATAAATTACAGAATTTTTGATATTTTTCGAATTTTCAGTTCTTACGGAGAGTGTGTTGTTTTTTTTTTTTTATTTATCGTGCATATTTTTTATTGTTCCACATTTTTGTATGGTTTCTGAAAATTTTCAAAAGTTACGAAAAAATGCATAGAATCTCCGGAAGTATTCAGTGAGTCGAATGATCGAAATTGCTGAATGTTTCTTGATTTTTATATTTTGAAAATGTCTAAAATGATAAAAAATTGTTGATAATTTTATGGAATTTCAATTGATATTCAATAAGCCATACTATTCTCTGATTATTCCCGAAATTTTGAAAATTCCAAAATCTATAGGAACTGAGAATTCACATTCAAAAAATACGGAATTTTGTTGAATATTGAGAACTTTCAAACTTCTGAAATTCGAATTCTCGAACTTTATCGCAAAAAGTTTCAAAATTGGCTGGGAGATCGATTTAGACAAAATTTAAATGTTTGCGAACCACAAAATTCAATTTTAATGACGAAATTACCTCATAGTTTCTGCAGAAGATCAGAAATTGTGAATTTCGAGAAGATTGTCCTGTTCGATTTCCAGACTCCGAAATTTCAGAAGTATTCCAAAATCTGTAGAAATTGAGAATCCAAATCCTAAAATTACGGAAATACGTTAAATTGAAAGCTTTCAAGCTTCCAAAATGTGATTTTTCATTTTTCCGCATTTTCTCAAATTTTTTCGAAGAACTTTCAAAATTGGCTGGGAGATCAATTTTTGGCCAAAATTTCGATGTTCAGTAACCACAAACTTGAATTTGAATTACAAAAATCAATAACTTTTGATTTCTGCAAAACGTCAGAAATTATAAATTTCGAAAAGATTTCCGAATTCTAAACTTCCCAAAATTTTCGAAATTACGATATTATTCTCAAAATGTGTTATTGTATCGAATAAATCCGTAAAATTCTCTATTACAGGGTACTTATTGAAAATTCGCAAACTTTGATACCATAATTCTCGTAATTATAGTATGAATATGGCTATCTTACGAGATTCATAATTACAAGGAAGAAATCACGCCCAACCTTTCCCCCGGGTGTAAAAGTTGCAAAAGCGCGATTCATTGAGAAATTAATCGGGATCAAATTCTATCAACTTATCGAGCAACTTGCGTCAAACCAGGGTCAAGTCGACGACTGTGACAGTAAATAAAACGAAAAAAAGCATCAATAAAAGCATTAATTATAAACCACACTTCTCATTGTGATTTTGCATTCTGCGTAGTTGTGTAAGAGATTTCGCTGGCCTTACAAATTACACGCTCAACTTATCGTTTTCATTAACTGTAAGTTTTTTGCCTTTTTTTATTTTGGGGTGGGAGTAATAGGGGAGATAAGTTGTGCAGCGTAGTTCTTCCAAATCTTCGCGTAATCGTGCCTCGGCGGTTATTGCTCTTGTGACTCACATTAAACGCGCCGCATCCAGATATTTTATCGGATTTTTTTGTTTTTGATTAATGAGGGATTTTTTTTATTTTTTTAATTAATCAGAATCTGAGAAAATCGGTCAGTTTTTAGGGTATGTGATCAACTGTGAGAGTTTATGAAATCTCGTAAGATGTTGATGAGGTTGACCGAATTTTGATGGGATTTCAGGATTTTTAACGACTCTTCGGAATTTTGAAAAATCTTTGATGTTTGAGAAAATTTACGTAAAAATGGAGGAAAATTCCGAGGGAACATTTTTAATCATTGGAGAATTTTATGAGCACGACGATCATACAAAATTTGGGAAAATATAAATAAACATATTTTTATTATTCTGTGGTGAGCGGAAAATTTCCTGGGGGCGACAGAATTGGGGAAAAAAAAATAAGCTTCCAGTTTTCGATCAGTCGAAAAAAACAGAGATTGTTGGATGTTCGAGAATTTGAGAAAAAAATTCAACAATCTCTTGTTGTGGAATCTACTGGAAATTATGAGTTTGTGAATACGAATACTCAAATTTTCGACATTCGAAATTAAAGTTCTTGAAAGATAATTCGATTTATAGACATTTCAAGCATCCAAATGTTCAATTCTCGGATTCCAATTGAGAAATTCGAAATTTGAAAAACTGCTCATTTTTAACTTTTGGTTTCGTCAATTTTATAATTTGTAAATTATCATGTGCTTGGAAATTAACAGCTATTTTTAAAAATCGTGAATTACTTTACTCCTACATTCTCAAAAATCTTCGAATATTAAAATTTTCCGATTTACGAATTCATATTCTCGAAATTCAAAATAATAGGATATATATTGGAATTTGGAATTGTGGAATTATAATTTTGAAATTTCGTATGAGAGTTTGGAAATTTTTGGAAGTTCAAATTCTGAAGTTTCTCCAAATTTCTCCAAATTTATATTCCTCGGAATTCCAAATTCTGGGCTTTCTCCAAATTTCTGGTAATTTAAATTACTCGGAATTTCAAATTCTAGAGTTTCTTTAAATTACTCGAAATTTAAATGTTTCGGAATTTCAAATTCTGGAGTTCCTTTACATTTCTCGAATATTTTATTCTTGAACTTCTTGATGTCGACAGATTCTGTGCAAGAAAAAACGGCCAAACCAATCTTAACTGTACTGTTAATAATTTAAAAGTACAATTCAATCGATAAGATCTCGCCTGCAAAATTCTTATTGCGATCCAAAATAGACTTGCACTGATTCGAGAGTACAAAGCGGTACATTTTATCAGACTTGATGCATGTGTAATACATTTGATTTGATCTGATCTTGCTAACTTGAAAAACAGAAAAGATTTTCCAAAACCTTCGATTTTATCATCCTTGGTGAATG
The DNA here is from genome assembly GCA_030522785.1 of Platygaster equestris. Taxonomy (NCBI): domain Eukaryota; kingdom Metazoa; phylum Arthropoda; class Insecta; order Hymenoptera; family Platygastridae; genus Platygaster; species Platygaster equestris. Next base: position 8,559 of record JAPYZK010000444.1, read on the forward strand.
TATAATGTATTTCATGTAATTTGAGAGTACAATGTGTGACGTCCCGAATATTTAGATCTTGCATGCTTGTCAAAAACGGAAGCAAATCACGACGAATATGTTTTAAAGAGAATATTTTCGGTTTCTTGTAACAATTTCGTTCATTTTTCGATAGATTTTGGTTCTTGGCTATAAATAACATCGATTTTTGATAGTAAGTATCTATATATAAATATAAATTCCGTATATGTGCGAAATGTGGGGTGTTTTTGATGAATTTTATATTATTTTTCACGCGCAGGATAATGAATCTGAAAAAAATACAACAATGATTTTTAGGAATCGATATAATTTTTTCTGAAATATCAAGGATTTGAAATTTTCGTAAATATCGGATTTTGGAAAGCTTTACAAAAATTGTTTTAAATTTGCAACTTTGAAAGTTCTAAAACTTTCAAATCTTCTTTATTTTGAGATTGTGCATGATTTCAAAAATTTTAAGTCATTTAAATTGAAATTTGGAAAACGTGTTGAGTTTTTGAAAAATTGTTCGGAAGTTTCAAGAATGTTGGTGACACCTCAAATAATTTTTTTATAATTTTTGTATAAATACGTACGATACAAGATCTTTTTCGGAAATTTTTTATATTAATCGGATTTTTCTAGAATTTGCAGAAATTTAAAAAATGATTAGTTTTTTTTACTATTCCTGATAATTTATCAGAATTTTCATCTATTTCTATAGATATGAAATATATTATTATTTTTCCTTTTCCAAAGAATTTTGGTAAATTGCTTGCAGTCGTCTGAAATTAATGACAATGTTCGCATTTTTCTCAAAAAAAAAAAAAAAGATCAAAACTCATCTTATTTTTTCGCAATTTCTAAAAATTTCAAATTTCCTTCAAAACCATCCGAAACTTTCGAAGTATTTTTCCGTAACGGTCATAAAATTCAGGAAATTTCATGATCTCAAAAATGGGAACTTTTTGGTACCTCCAAAAATGAAATTCAAAGTTTCCCTGAAAAGTCCAAAAATTTAACAATTTTCGTACGATCTACGATTTTGTCATGAATTCTCTAAAACTTACATCAATCGTGTTAAAAATATCTTAAGTTGTAAAAAACTCGTTTCAAATGTTGATTATTATTAATGCTTGACGCGTCTTTTTTTTTTGTCGTTCTAGGACTTTTCAGACGCGTTGAGAAGGTTGAAGAGCGAAGTGAGACCTCAAAGGGCGATTGATTCCGACCGCGAATCAAAACAATTTTGCTATAACACGCCTTGCGGATGGGAGGTCTACCAACCGTTCTCTCGAAGACACGAATACTTCATGAGAAACACGTAAGGATGATTTTTGAAACGAAGGAATTGAGTTGAAATGATTAAAAAATGGAGCGATCATAAATTATTGTCATTAAGTAAATTCAATAAGAATACACTCCGAATTTCTGTAAAATTAAGATAATTTCCATCAAGTTTCGAAAGATTTTTTTCATTTTTTGCAAGCAATTTGAAAATATTCAAAAATAGATAAAATGAAAACATTCTACTGTATAAATTTACGAATTCGTGAATTTAGAAATTTGAACTATGAAATTAAAAAGTATAATTCAAAATTTTCATGTATTCAAAAATGAGAATAAAAATGTTTCTCAATTCAAAAATTGCGAGACATTTTGAATTATTTTGAAATTCAAATAATTTTCAGTAGATCAGAAAAATTTGAATTATGTTTTCCGAATTTTCGAAAAAATTACTAGTAATTGCAAAATTTGACTTATGTGGAATTTCATCCAAGAGCTTAGTAATAATTGAAAATAATTTAAAAATTATCATCAACTCGATTTTAGAAGAATTCCTGTAAAATTTCTGTATAACATTCTACTGTATATTTTTACGAATTCGTCAATATAATATAAATTCGAACTAAAAAATGACAAAGTATGATTCAAAAATTTCATGTGTTCGAAAATAAGAATAAAAATGTTTCTTAATCCGAAAATTCCTAATCGAGACATTTTTGATTATTTTCGAATCTATAAGATTTACGGCATATAAAAAAAAAAATTTGAATTTTACTCTGGCCAGCTGGGAGCGACGAGATTTCGACGCCAAAATGTCTCCAAAAGGCGATGTTTAGGCGACGTTTTAGTCACTATGTAAAATCATTGAAAAATTATTTTCAGAGCGTTTTTTGAACAAAATTAATTGAATTTGCATTTTTAAGACAAACTTACTATGCTTATATTATAACATTTTTGATAGTTGTATTTTTGATCGTTTTTTGCAAAAATTAAGTCCTAAAAATTTGAAAATTCTGAGTTGTTCAGAAATTTTTTAAATTCAATAACGTTTTTACGAAATTCCAAAATGACAGATTTTCTGAGAAATTTGCAATGTAGGAGTTTTTACGAAAATTTTTAAAAATTTTTTACTTCAGAAACTTACGTAAATTTTAATTTTTTTTTTTTTTATGAACAAATTCTGAGTTTTTCGAAAATTCAAAAATGTGTAGTTCAACAGCAGATTCGAGAATTTTGAGGTTTTTCTGGGAATTTAAATATTTTGGGTTTTTCGAAAAATTTGACATTTAGTTTTATGAAAATTTTGAAAATTGTCAATTTTTCGAATCGATCGAAAATTTCGATTCCTTTTTTTGTGATAATTTGATGTTTTCCACAAAAACAGTAAAATGTTGAGTTTTTTGAAAAATTGAAGAGTTTGAGTATCTTGAAAAATTCAATTTTCTAAAAAGTTTGAAAATCTTCAACCTTTTGGAAAATTTATGAAATTTTGGGTTCTTTTAAAATTATGAAAATCTCAAGTTTTTCGAAAGATTTGGAAATTGTATGTTCTTATTTTAACTTGAAAATTGTAATTTTTTTGAAACATTCGAAAATTTTGAATTCTTAGAAAATTAAATGAATTCTAAAATTTTTTGGAATTCATTTAGTTGAAAATAGTTCGAAAATTCCGAATATTTCGAGTTATTCGAAAAATTGAAAAAATTCGAGTTTTCCGAAAGTTTTTGAAACTTTAAAAGTTTTTTGAAAAGATCGAAAATCTAACTTTTCCAGAAATGTGTAGAATGTTGTGTCAGTTGAAAAATATGAAAATCCTAAGTTTTTCGAAATATTTTAAAGTTTTTTGAAAAGATTGAAAATCTTCAACTTTTTTAAAAATTCGTAAAATTTTGTCAGTTCAATAATATAAAAATCCTAAGTTTTTCGAAAGATTTTAAATGTGTATGTTTTTATTTCAATTTTAAAATTGTTATTCTTTTTGAAGATTCGAAAATTTTCAATTCTTAGAAAATTGAATGAATTATAAAATTTTTTGGAATTCATTGAGTTGAAAATAGTTCGAAAATTCCGAATATTTCGAGTTCTTAGAAAAATTGACAAAATTCGAGTTTTTCGAAAGTTTTTGAAACTTTAAAAGTTTGTTGAAAAAATTGAAAATCTTCAACTTTTTCAAAAATTCGTAAAATTTTGTCAGTTCCGAAATATGAAAATCCTAAGTTTTTCGAAAGATTTTGAAATTGCATGTTTTTATTTCAATTTCAAAATCGTAATTTTTCTTAAACATCCAAAAATTGTGAACTCTTAGAAAATTACATGAATTCGAAATGTTGGAATTTATTGATTCCAAAATTGTTCAAAAACTCCAAATATTATGAGTTCCTCGAAAAATTTCAAAAATTCGAGTTTTTCAAAAGATTTGGAAAGTCGAAAAGTTTTTTGAAAAATTTAAAATTCGGATTTTTTTGAGAACTTCTTCGTCGCTCAAAAAAAAAGCGTCGAGAAAACTTCGCCAAACTTCGCCCTCAACTGGCTAGGGGGATTTCAGAATTTGCGAAAAAATGACTAACAAACAACGAAATTCGTCTCCTTTAATATTTTGACCTAAGAGAGCTCGAATATTCCCCAAAATTGTTGGAAAATCCTTTTTCGTAAACTCCAGGTGCGAATGCCCTGACGCGTCCTACAGATGCGTGAAGGTGGATGACGACCTGTCCGTGAGTGCGTACGTGTACCACTGCCGCCAAAACTCTACGGCCCAAGACATCGAGGAACCCCCAGTGGAATCCGAATAAAATTCGACCTCCAAGTTGGTACGTCTGAAAACCCAGTTCACACCGACAAAGACTATTACTTACACCATTTAGGAACCTGAATACTCGCGCGCGGACAGTTAGCGATAATTATTTCGCAAATTCAACACAACCGGGATAGACTGTTACACCACTAGTGCAGAAACGCTCGCCTTTCAAATGTGCCAAACCATTATTTTTTTTTTTCTTGTTATTTTCGTCCCGGAAAAAAATTTTCCCTACATGATATGATTGACTACATGGAAGTCCTTGGACAATTTTACACGATTGTGGATGGAAAATTTTTTTTTCTTTTTGGGTTAATATTAAGAAACTTAGAAAGTTATGCACTTTGATTAGACGTTTAAGTAGTTTAGCCGGGATTCGTGTGCGTTAAGACGATTTTTGGGGATGAGTCAGTTGCTGAAAAAATTTTGCAATATTTGCGAAAAATGGGTAATTTTTTTTTTAAGAAATAGAAATTGTTCGAGAGTGATCAGTTTTCTGTAATTTTAAGATGATTGAAATTTATTTCAATTTATTTCCATTTACTTCGATCAAAAATAACGTTTTCGGACATTTTGACGTATTTTCGAAAAATTGAAGTAATTTTTTATTTTTTATAGATCAAAATAGTTCGAGAGTAATCAGTTTCCGAATTTCGATAGTTGAAATTTATCTTAATTTACTCTCATTTACTTCGATAAAAAATAGCACTTTTCGAAATTTGGATTAATTTACTTTCATTTACTGTAATAAAAAATGATATTTACGGAAATTTTGATGTATTTTCGAAAAATTGAAATAATTTTTTTTTGTATGAAATCGAAATAGTTCAAGAGAATTAATGTTAAAATTTCAATAATTAGAATTGATCTTAATTTGAAATTTTCTTTTATTTACTTCCTAAAAAAAATCATTTTCGGAAATTTGATATGTTTTCGAAAAATTCAGTCAATTTTTTTTATGAAATAGAAATAGATCGAGAGTAATCAATTTTCGAATTTCGATACTTAAAATTTATCTTAAATTGCTCTCATTAACTTCGCTAAAAAATAGAATTTTCGGAAATTTTGATGTATTTTCGGAAAATTTAATTTAGTTTTTCGAAAATACATCAAAATTAATACAAAAAATACAAAAAAACATTACTTGAGTAATGTTTTTTTTTTTTTTTTTTTTGAAATCGAAATAGTTCGGAGTAATGTTCAAATTTCGATAATTAGAATATCTTAATTTAAAAATTTCTGTTATTTACTTTAATAAAAAAAAACATTTTCGTAAACTTTGATGTATTTTCGGAAAATTGAATCAATTTTTTTTTATAAGATCGAAATAGTTCGAGAGTAATTATCAGTGTCCAAATTTCGATAAATAAAACTTACCTCAATTTACTTCCATTTACTTTGATAAAAAATAATATTTCCGAAAATTTTGATGTATTTTCGAAAAATTAAATCAATTTTTGTTTATGAAATCGAAATAATTCGAGAGTAATAATCAATGTCTAAATTTCGATAATTAAAATTTATCTCAATTTACTTTCATTCGCACCAATAAAAAATAAAAAATTTCAGGAAATTTTGATCGCTATTCTAATTTTATCGAATTCGCTCGAAGTTTGGAACATTTTTATGCGGTTAAAAAATGCCGGCGAAAATCAAACGCGTGACGCATCCCTAAAAAATCGCGAAGATCGCTCGGTTCATTTCCGGGCCTTTCGAAGGACCCAAATCAGTACAAAAAATCACGGGCCCCACGAATTCAAAGTTACTTTTAAGAGAAATAATCCTAAGCCGATCGTATACCTGGGAACTGCTGATTCGTGTCAATTTCTCCCCGATTCATCATTTCGATTCAGCCCTAATGAATCACGCAAATTTTATTCTCGTTACCTGAGTCATTATCTCAGTCCATCAGTGCTGGCCTTAAATATTTTTCGCTTGATGTTCATAATTATATCTGGAAAAAGTTCAAAAAAATGATAAATCAATTATTTTGTAGACCCTTTTTTAGGTAATTTTTCAAAATCCGATTTACAAGAGTTAATTTTGTGTAATAAATATTATCGTATTTACATTTTATTTAAACTCGAAACAAATAATTATTATGAATTCTTCCAATGATTTCTATGCTTTGTACAGTTTTCAAACAATTCTTACACAACATTTTTTCGGGTGTGGTAAAAAAAGACGTTTCCCCCCCGGGCGCCATTTGACTTAGGGCCGGCACTGCCCGTCAGTCCGAAAACTACCAAAAAAGTATCGACCGAAAAGCAGTCTCCAGACATTTTTATCCACCATTACAAATAAGGTAAATTATTTATTTTACTAATATTTATATACCTTTGTTTGTACGTTCTCAATATTTATGAATATACCGAAAGAAAAAACGTGCTCTGATGAACAAGGGAGAAGCTGAGATTTTTGTAAGGGGGAGTGGGGGGGGGGGGGGATTTTCTTTTCTTTGCAAAATTTTCATACCTTCGTCTAAGAAATTTTCGAATTTATAAATTTTGAAGATTTTACGTTCTGGAGATTTTGGAGTTTTTTACATTTCGAAGTCTTGTAATTTAAAAGTTTTGAACTTTAAAGCTTTTGAAATTCCAGTACTTTCAGAATTGCTGGAAAGCTTTGTTAATTGAAGCTTTTTAGTAATTTTTAAAGTACTGAAATTTGGAAGTTTTTAAAAAATTATGGAGTTTCGAAAGTTGAGGAAATTTTGAGAGTGCTAAAATTTTCGAGTTTTAGAGAATTTCGAAGAATTTTGGAGTTCTGTAGCATCGAAGGTTAAAAATTTTAAATGTTTCAAAGTTTTAGAGATATACATTGGAAATTTTTGAGTTTGAAAGATTATGGAATTTTGAAATTATAGAGATTTTGGAACTTTTAAGGTTGAAGAATTTGGAAGAATTTTCAACTTTAGAACAATTGTGGACAAATTGTGAAATTTCGAGATTGTGAAGTTTTTGAATATTCGAAGTTTCGGAAATGTCAGAAGTTTTGAATAATTGCAACGTTCAGAAAAGCTGAGATTTTGTAAATTTTTATCAAAATTTTGATAAATTTTAAACAAAAAAGCTGAGATTTTTGGAATTGTAATAAAAATTCGAATAAATTTTGAAGTTCAATGCAGTTAAATGAAGTTTGATAAATTTTGGAATTTCAAAGTTCTATAGGTTCTAGAATCTTAAAATTCTAGAGATTTTGGAATTCCAAAGTTTGAAGAATTTGGAAGAATTTTCAATTTTAAAAAAATTGCGACATTTCGAGATCATAAAGTTTTTGAATATTCGAAGTTTCGGAAATGTCGCGAGTCATAAATAATTCCAAATCTCAAAAAAGCTAAGATTTTAGATATTTTGATAAGAATTTCGATAAATTTCGAAGTTCTTAAGCATTTTAATATTTTAGAATTTCATAGTTTCAAAAATTCGTGAAGTTTTCAAGAAGTTCAAAAATTTTGAACTTTTGCATACAAAATTATGAAATGCTCAATCTTTGAAGGCTCATAAAACTCAGTAGTATGCAAAATTTTGACAATGTGTACTGGATTTTCGAAATTTCGAGTTTATAAAAAATGTTCGCAGAATTTCAACCTCGTCGGAATTTCCTAAAATTAAAAACATTTCCATATCTCACACATTAGAACTCGCGTTTTAGTTTTTTGCGTACCGTTACCCTAAAGAGTACGTTTCGAACGATGTACAGTATTTCAAATATATGCCTTCACGATTTTCCCTTAGATTCAATGAAAAAGTATCAACAATCTACGGAAAAAGTGAAGGCATATACTTAAAATACTGTGAAAATAAAGTGTTTAGATGCACCTCATACCTAAACACATGTGTTTAGGTATGAGGTGCCCCAACATTATATACTCGGTCGACTCGGGCGGTGTCATGGCGGCGACTCATCGATTCGAAACGTAGTCTTTAGATAAACGGCACGCAAACAACAAAAACACTCGCTAAATGTGTTCGATACAAAAAATACAGTTCATATCAAGGTGCACACTCACGTTTTCACTCGTGCGATTTGCTCACTCGCTTCGCTCGTCGCAAAGATCACACGCGTTTCTGCCCCTTGAAATGACATATACTATTACTGCATATAGAGTCCCAAAATGAAAATCTCAAAAAGATTTAAAACAAGAATCCCCGAAGCTTTAATCTTATCGTGTACAACAAAACTCACCCCACTTTTAAAATTATCCTACTATTCGACGCAACAGAAATCTCTCGGTGTGAAAAAAAGTTTTCGTGCGTTTTCAAGACTTGACGAAAAGATCCGTCGACGGTTTTCGGCGTTAAGTTGTTTTATATTTATTCTATCGCGGCGAATGCCAAAACGGACATCAAACGGCGTGCGTTAATGGGGTACTTTATTGCCAAAATACAATAAAGGAGAAGAAAAAGAAATGGACAGCGAGATTTTCGTTATGTCAGCATAAATCCAAGACGAGACCGTAAAACGAACACACCATTAAGCCGACAGATTTTATAGTTCCTATGTTACTTTTATTTTCGCGCGCATAATGTACATTTTTGCACGGTGCGATCCTTTTAATGATCGAACGTGGTTTATGAGCCTTCGATATTCGCGGAGTGTCCGGCTCGGTGCAATTAAAATAGCGCGCGCGCATCAATCACATCGGGAATACGAAGGACGAGCATTTCCGAGAGCCATTTTTACGCGTGCCCATAGTAAAACGCGTTTATACGGCCAAAAAGACGACGATTCGACGTCTCGTCAAATAATTCGAAAAATATTGAGTTTATTTCCTATTCGCATTGTGTTGCTTCCTGGGGTGACATTTTTTCATGCTCAAGTATTTTTTTGTGAACGAACATGCGAAATTTATCCGAATTTTCGAAAGTGAAACGAGTTTTTATTTTACGTTAAAATTTTTCCGGAATAATTACATTTTTTCAGTGGAAGTAAGGTAAGTGATGCCGTGAATTGAAAATGTCGGAAATAATAGAAATTTTAGACTTTTCCAAAAATTACATGTTTTTGAACAAAATTGATGTTTAGTCACCCTGACGATCTATCTTTCACTCGTCTTACACTCGGATGGGTGAAAAATGGGTTCAGAGGATGTGAGAGCTCTCACTTTAAAATCCTAGGATCTTGAATGATCATCGAAAAAAGTCGAATTTCGGATTTTTAAACATTTTCGACTTTTGAAAACATGAAAAATGTTGGGAATTTGCCACAACTTTGAAAACTTCGACAATTTTGGAAATTATGAAAATTTTGGAAATTTTTACCTATCATAGTTTACTTTGTACTTGAAATTTTGGAAAATCCGGAAAGTTGTGCAATTTTGAAATTTTTGAACATTTTTGAACTATGAAAACATTAAATTTACTAGGAATTTTTGACAGCTTTGAAATTTAGAAAAAATTTCAAAATTTTAAAATTTTGGAAAATTTTTAGTTGTGCAATGTTGAAAATTTTGAAAAATTCAAAAACATAAAAAAAATCGATATTTTCGGGAAAAACATCAAAACTGTTGGGAATTTTCGACATTTTGAAAATTTGAAAAGTATAAAAATTTTGGAAAATATAAAAATATTTAAAATCATCTCCTAGTTTTTAAATGTTGGAAAATCCGGAAAGTTATACAATTTTGAAATTTCTGAAAATTGAGGACATGAAAAATATTGGAAATTTTTGACAACTTTGAAATTTGGAAAATTAAAAAAAAAAATTTTTGAAAATTATGACATTTTGGAAAATTTTCAGTTCTGGAATGTTTAAAATTTCAAAAAATCCAATAACAACAAATTTTATATTTTTCGGAAATTTCGAATTTTTAAAACATAAAAAATATTAGGAATTTTCGACAAGTTTAAACATTTCAAAAATTTTGGAAGTTATAAAAATTTCGGAAATTTTCAGTTTTGGAATTTCGGAAAATCCAAAAACTTTCGATATTCCAAAATATCTTGAGATTTTTGAATTCAGAATGTTAGAAATTTAAAATTCAAAATTCATAATAGAAATTAGGAAAATTTTAAAAATTTTTACCTAGTTTTGAAATTTTGGAAAGTCCAAAAAGGTACACAATTTTCCAAATTTCTGAAAATATTTGAATTTTGAGAATATGAAAAATATTCAGGATTTTTGACAACTTTGAAATTTCAAAAATTTTGAAAATTATGAAATTTCGGAAAAATTGTAGTTCCATAATGTTAAAAATTTTATAAAATCCAAAAAAATTCCGACAATTTTATATCTCTGGAAATTTTTTAATTTCAAAATAATAAAAAATTTCAGGAATTTTCCACAACTTTGAAAATTCCAAAAATCTTATAAGTTATAGAAATTTGGAAAATTTTTAGTTTTGAAATTTTGGAAAATTCAGAAACTCTTAAAACGCTCAAATTTCTTAAAAATTTGGAATTGAGAAAATTTCAAAATTTCGCACACTATCTAAAAAAAACCTAAAATTCTGAAAATAACTCAAAACCAAAAAACTGCACCCCTAAAAAACTGAATTCTGACTTGTTTCACTTCTTCAAACCCAAAACTTTCGAAAATCCCAAAAATCTCGGTAGTATCTTCGAAAATTCCAAATCCCGTAAAAAATTTTCCGGAAAACCCGAAAGATCGAAAAGTATCTCTTTTCACCACCAAAACACGCCGCAATCACAGTATTTAGTGAAGACCTGACTACTGAACTGCATGTACACGATTTATTTTTAAACCAGGGGACACGAGCTTCATTTTCCGTACCTCAGATTCTCTGGTAGACATTTTTACGTATACTGTTTACATGAAGTTTACATCAAAATGACGTAAATAACTGTTCACGTATAGATGTCTACTGGTGTCTCTAGAAAAAAGTCATTAAACACTTCATCCCCAATTTGTTTATTTATTGGATTCCGTGTCCTTTTTTCTACGACACCGCATGTACTTAATCCTCACCCGATTATTATTTAATGCCGAGAACAAATATTTGAACAATATTTCGAAAAATCGCGTCGAATTCCAAGACGAAAATATTTTGCAATAAAATGTAATAATGAAAATGAATAAATTTTCGGAAATCGAAACAATTTTTTTCGTCTTGGACAAGGCGCGAAATCGTATATTAGTTACTTAATGTTTCGCGAAAAAAAAAGTTACGAATTTTTCATGGGCTGATTATTTTGGGATTGGGTATTTTTATTATTTTTGTATATTGCTCGACATCAGAAAATTACTCGTAGATGAATGTATTTATACGCAGTATTTCTTGGGTTAAGACGAAAATTATATGCAACGCACTTTGAAAACATGGAAAATTGTGGAAAATGATCGCGGGACATGGAAGAATAATATTGGAAAAAACACCATTGTTACTTATGCTATTATTTGTAATAAAATAAACTATGAGAAAATTTATTTTTTTGTGGTGTGTTTTATTTTCACCTTTTTCAGCCTTTTTTTTAATTGGAATGGAATTTTTTTGTTTTTCTTGAAAATGATGCATAATAATTCGAAAAACTTTAATTGTGCAACTATTTCAAAAAAAACTTGGAATGTAATATTGAACTACTGTGTCGTACATTTTTGATACAAGTAAATTTTTTAATCAATTCGTGTTCCTAATTTGTGTCAAATATGCAGAAAAATAATCATTCGAAAACCAAACAACTTCCGGTACAATGATACATCGATAAAATTCAGGTATATTTTATTTATTTCTATGCTGTGCGATAAACAGAAGAGGGTTATTAATTTATTCCAAATTCCAAATTTTCAATATCAGTGAACATTAAATTCAACTTTTGTTCGTCATTCACTTGTTATTCACGCGATACGAGAAAGAACATTGGAAAATAAAAGGTTGTGATTGTAGTGATCATTTTCAATGCACGTGAGCAATAAAAATGAGGAAAACGTTCTTTTATCCAATCGAGAAGCATGTGATATGCAAGTGGACGAATACAATTTTTCTTTTATTTCAAATTTCGTGTGGTATATTTTTTCATTTTGAAAATTTCCAACTTCGAAATTTCAGTATTTGACTCGGCTGTTCGGAAATGTATATTTTTTTTTTTTTTCGAATTTCAGATATCAGTATTTCGAATGCACAAATTTAGAACTGAGAATTCGAAATTCACATATTTTTCCGTTACAAACATGGCAGCCCTTCCCGCGCAAAAAAGCACTACGGTAGTTTTTAATCGACATAAAAACTATTTTACCAAATCAACAGTGAAAAAGTCATTAACTTCCGTGACGTGTTTTCATGAAAGTCATCAAACTATCATCAACTGGTTTACAAAAACATTCTTAACATGCTTAGAAACCGTCCAATAGACTTCTAAATTTTCAATTTTGATTTTCAACGGAATTTCATATTTTTATTTCTAAAATTACCTTTCAAAATCTCTTATTTCAAAATTTAGAGCCTATGATTTTAAACTTCCGCAATTGGGAATTTAGAATTCCTAAACGTGTAGTTCACAATTTTACATTTGAATTTTTCCGTTACAAAGGTGGCAGCACTTTCTGACACTCAAAAACGGTGGTACGACAAAGCGGTACAACATCAATGCGGTACATCATTACGCAACATCTTTCGATTTGAATCAGGAAAGTCATCCCTATCACCAAAATCCGGTATATATTCCAAAAAAACACCATCCCAAACATATTTTTTCTAACAATTCAACCACTGAAATATTCAAATTACCGACACTTTTTTTTCAAGGTCGGCTTAAGATCAATTGACAATTTTGCAGTCTGCTTCGAGCATTCATAAAGTGACGTTTAGGTGAGTACAATTCTCAATTTTTCCTATTTTTTCACATAAATATTCAACATCTACCCCCAAAAACTGTGAATTTGAAATGAACTTTCCCATTCTGAAAAATAATTTCGGGGGCAATTCTATTTTTGTCGCACCGGAAATTTTTTGTTACGCCAGGACATCATGATTAGGTCATTGGAGTCATAAACCGTCATTTCTACCCGAATTTCGATAATTATTATTTATATAGCGTTTTTTGAGTTATTTAATGGAGAAACTAAATGCGGAATGAGTTTTTGCAACGTATTTCTTGACCTTGTCAAGGTCACGGATTGCGCAATTTTTCGCCGTTTATCGACGTTTGAATTATGAATAAGAGATTTGCTACTTTAGTGATGATTTTTGAGTTGTTTTTTGAGTTTTTGGGCGAGATTTGACTTCGTGTGGGATTTCAGATTTCTAACCTTGAAACGAAGCTTCAGCAACATGCCGATCCAAAGCATCAAAGCTCGTCAGATTTTCGATTCTCGTGGAAATCCGACGGTTGAGGTAATTTTTAGTGTTTTTGAAATATTTTTTCACGAGTTTAGAAGCATTTGAAATCTTGGGAAATGTTGGTTTTGCATGAAGAATTTTTCGCATTTTTTGGCTCATTTGTAAATTGTCAAAAAATTATGAATTGTTTGTTATGGCGTTTACAATTAATTTTTCCAACAGTAAATTTACAGTAGAATGTATAATTTAAAAGTTGGAGAAAACAAAAAATTTTTTTAGTATTTTATTATTTTTCATTATTGCCAAGGTTTTTTTGTCACTTCAAAAATAATCCAAAAAAGTTGTCAGGTTGAACATTTTTTGAAATTCTACATCACATTTTCAAAATTTTTCTTTGAATACACTGAAAGTAATTATAATTACTCTAAGTTTATTTTTGTTTGCCTCTATAAATATAATGTAAGTCTAGAAAAAAAATCCTTCCAAAAAAAGTTCTAAATCTGCCCACTGTTGGAAACATAGGATAAATATTTTGAGACTCATGCAGAGGACTCAGAATAATGATTTTTTTTTATAAATAGTCGCATGTTTGTAAAAAGTGATTTATGGGAATAATAACTATATTTATGGCTGGATTTATTGCAAATATAGAGAATGATTTTAAAAAAATCATATTTTCAGTCAATTTCAGCAGTTTCACTAAATATATATTTCAAATTTTATTTTCATATCAAAATTGAATATTTTTTTATGAAATGTATAATTTTACATTGATTCTTATCTTCCAAATATACTTCCTTAATGTTGAAAAAATTCCTCAAAAATAGTATTGCACTATAATTATTAAAAAGCATGTCAGCATTTCCTGACAAAAAAAATTGTTGTAATTGATTTTTTTTTTTTTTTCAGGTTGACCTTGTTACCGAAAATGGTCTTTTCCGTGCAGCGGTTCCATCCGGTGCGTCAACTGGTGTCCACGAAGCCCTCGAACTTCGCGACAACGACAAATCCAAATATCATGGAAAATCTGTCTTCAAAGCTATTGAGAATATCAACAACATTATTGCTCCTGAATTATTGAAGGTTGATTTTGTTAAACTTCCTAAGAATTTCGAGACTTTTTATTTGCCAACTCGAATTTGAGACCTTATACATTTATAAAGTTTTAGCTTTTAAATGGTAAATATCATTTAATAAGACAGTTTCGATTAGAAAAAATGTTGAAATTGAGAACTGGTAATTTTATAATTGTAGACATTTAGAATGTCCAATTCCAAATCTTCGATTTAAATATCAGTTTAATTTCGAAAGTTTTCAAAAACTTTAACAAACGATTTATCCATTACAGGCTGGTCTGGAAGTTACGCAACAAACGGACATTGACAACGCATTGCTCAAACTTGATGGAACACCGAACAAAGCCAAACTCGGCGCCAATGCCATTTTGGGAGTTTCTTTGGCGGTTTGTAAAGCTGGAGCTGCCAAAAAAGGCGTCCCACTTTACAAGTAATTTTTCCTTTTTTCAAATTCACAATAATAATGACATTTTTGAATAATTAACTTTTTTCATGAAAAAAAAAAAAAAAAAAAAACATTCTTGTTACAATTCACAAATTCGAATAACTAATTCACAATAAAATTGTTTGATTCTTTTTCTTATTTTATTCATTTTAGTCAACTTTGGCAAAAGATTTGTATGAATTTTTTTTTTAATGGCATGTGAAAATTTGTCACTTTGTTCAAAAATTCTTCTACAAACAAAATCAATGTTTTAAAATACATAACTCATAAACTCAGTCTTGAAAAAATCCTTCGAAATAGAAACACATTTTACGGATAAAAGAATTGTCGTCAAGCAATGTTTATTTGTGAAAAAAAAGGTTCAACAATGTTTATTTGTAAAAAGGTACATCGCCGAACTCGCTGGAAATTCTGATATCATCCTCCCCACCCCGGCGTTCAACGTCATCAATGGCGGATCTCACGCCGGCAACAAATTGGCTATGCAAGAATTCATGATTCTGCCAACTGGTGCTGCCAACTTCACCGAAGCCATGAAAATCGGGTCCGAAGTTTACCACCATTTGAAAAATGGCATCAAGAAGAAGTTCGGCCTTGACGCGACCGCCGTTGGCGACGAAGGTGGTTTCGCACCCAACATTCTGGAAAACAAAGAAGCTCTGATTCTCATCATGGATGCCATTAAGGTGCATTTTCATTGATCATTTTATAGACATTTTTGAAGTTTTTTAGGATTTATTATTTACAATGAATATTCAGTATTTCTGAGATTTCTCCAATTTTTTTAACCTTAGTGTTTAAGTCATTTGATCTCATGATCTTGAACGTATACTTTGAGAATTCGTCTTTCAATTGCTCAAATTTCCAAATTTAGAAGGACTTTTGACAACTTCTGAATCTCAATGCTTTTTTGTACTTTTTCTATTTTATGCAATTTTGAAACAAACTGACTTACTTTTAAGACAAGTTCATCTGGTCACCCAAAAATTGACATTATTACAATTTTGCATTAATTTTTGCTCGGACAGGCTGCTGGATATGAAGGAAAGGTCAAGATTGGAATGGACGTCGCCGCGTCCGAGTTCTTCAAGGATGGCAAGTACGACCTTGACTTCAAGAACGAGAAATCTGACCCAGCCACTTACCTCACCCCCGACGCTCTCAAAGACCTCTACCTCAGCTTTGTCAAAGAGTTCCCGATTGTTTCCATCGAGGATCCCTTCGACCAGGACGACTGGGCATCCTGGACCTCGATCACCAGCTCGACCCCGATTCAGATCGTCGGCGACGATCTCACCGTGACAAACCCTGAAAGGTGCAATTACAAAAAAAATTTAATTTGTATAATTCCGTAGTAAATGCTGATAGTTTATCATCTCGTTGGCTTGTTGAATTCGTAAAAAGTTCGTAAAAGTGTATTTGACAAAACCAAAAGATGTATACATTGAGCCACGCCGAAAAAATTTTCTTTTTTGACAGTTCATAATGCAAAAATTTTTATTTTACTCACTACTGTAATAGATATTTATGTACCTCAAATATCACTTGTCAGTTATGTGTATTTCATAAAAACTTTTCCATTTGGAATTTTTGACAAGTCATAACTTGTGAATTCTAATTGTAAAAAATTTGTATTCTTCTCACTATCGTAACTTAGATTTTTCATACTTCAATATCAATTGTGAATTTATTGTATTTAGTTTTGTAAAAATTTCAAACCGTGTAAAAATTTCGACATTTTAAGAAATTTTTATAAACTCTGTAAATTTTTCAAAATTTCCAAAATTCTCAATATAACCGAAAATTCTCAAAATTTCTAAATATTTCCAAAATTTTTTAAATTCTTAAAATTTCCAAAAAGTTACAAAATTCCCGAAAATTACGAAAACTTCCGAAATTTCCAAAATTCTAAAAATTACCGAAAATTGCCAAAATTTTCAAAATTCTTAAAATTTCCGAAAAGTTACAAAATTCTCAAAATTTATTTCCAAAAATTACCAAAATTCTCAAAATTACCGAAAATTTCCAAAATTTCAAAAAATGTTTCAAATTTTAAAATGCCCAACAATTTCTAAAATTATCAAAATTTCGAAAAATGATGAAATTTTCAAAAAATTTTAAACTTTTCGACAATTTTTGAAAATTTCTCTTTCAATTTTTCGTGCACTCAAAAGCGCCATCTTTGTGCATTTGTAAAAAAAGCACTGCATGCAACATGTGCGCAAGATAGGTTAGCCCGTGAGTGTAAAGTTTGAAACACTCGACTTCGGCTAGCACACTCTCGACTCAGGCTCACGCACTCGACTTCGGCTGCACGCACTCGCTACGCTCGTGCGTTCGCCTACTTCTCGCGTGTTCGCCTCCATCTCATGTTACAAACTCACGAAATAACCTATTTTGCGCACTTGTTACATAATGTACTATTCATTGAACTGTATTTTTGTAGGATCAAGACGGCGATCGAAAAGAAGGCTTGCAACTGCTTGTTGCTCAAGGTCAACCAGATCGGCAGCGTCACCGAGTCTATCAACGCCCACAAGCTCGCCAAGAGCAACGGCTGGGGCACCATGGTCTCCCACAGGTCCGGCGAAACCGAGGACACCTTTATCGCCGACCTCGTCGTCGGTTTGTCCACCGGCCAAATCAAAACTGGTGCACCCTGTCGCTCCGAGAGGTTGGCCAAGTACAACCAGATTCTTCGCATCGAAGAGGAACTCGGCGCCGGCGCCAAGTATGCCGGAGAAAAATTCCGTAACCCCTTGGCTTAGAAAATACCTGGTTAGCAAGGTAACAAGTTATGGTTATATTTATTGTACGGCGAAAATATTTCCGACCATTTACATTGTCTAGAACAAAATTGTATATCGAAAAGAAGGTTCCATTTCCAAGTTTCTTGAAGTGGCAGATTACAAAATTTTCTTAGTTTCAAGTTGAACTAAAATATAAAGAAAGTCGATGTTTCGATTGTAATTGCTTCAGGATATCAATAAAGTGGATTTTAATTCGAATTTTTTGGATTTGAATTTTTAATTAGGAATGGTCCTTGTGTAAAGGTCGATTCGTTTTTTCCCGATCACCGAAATTAACTATATATTATAAAAAAAATTCGTCGACTTTAACAAAAAAATTACAGTAAATGAAAACACGCATTTCCGATCAAAAAAATCTTTATTCCTCCCACTGTCAACAAAATACCTAATGTTCCAAAGTGAATAACAAACTATTCCGATCACGTACAAATAAACGAAAAACATCGAAAATGCCGAAAAAGTTATTCGCACGATAATACGAAGGTGAATGAGAATTTTCGCAGGGACTTATTTACATATGACGCGTCAAAATTGTGAGTTATGAATAAATCATGATGCGTTTTCGGATCGCTGTCCAATCTTCGATTTCTTCCACCTCAGATGACCCCTCTGAAAAATTGTAAGTTTCGTTATTTTCATACTCCCTTGAATAAATAATTTCAAAGAAATGCAAATTCGAGAGCACTTGCTTGGAAATAATCCTCGATTTCTTCCAGACTGCGATCTTTAGTTTCAGGCAGAAGAAAATGCGTGAATATTATGACTAAAAAACCGGATGTTCCGAAAACGGAAAATATTCCTGTGATTCCTATTGTTTGTTCCATCTGAAAAATTGGACAAAAGGAAAATTAATGGGTGAATTAATTTACGTCATGAACACGGAGAATTTTGAATTACAGAGGGCTTTCGTTTATCTTGACTGTTTCGGAACGTAAACATTCGTTTATCTTGACTCGGGAGGAGTCCCCACCCTTGTATCAGGTGAAAGGTGATTTTACAGAGCATTTTTTTTATTGGTCGGTTCGATTTTCGCTTTCAACATGGCAGCCCGGCTCACATCAATAGCTCGGTCTGCTAATTTGAAAAACAGCTTAGCAGAACTCCCGCCAATTCGACCGCGCTCTGATTTGCTGAGCATTGATCATGGTGGGGGTCGATGGGGAGTCGCGAGTTAAGATAAACGAAAGTCTTCTGTATGTCAAATTTTGGAATGTGAGAATATTGCAGAATTTGGAAATACTTACCTTTGGAAATATCTTCGTAAACCCAAAAAGCAATACATTGAATACTGAGTAAATGAGACCTCCAAAAACGCTACGAACCCTCGGCGGCAAAAGTTCGCCCGTCATAATCAGCGGCAAACACAAAAGACCCACCGTATTAAAACCAACGTACAGCAGAAGACACATCGTAATTATGTAGATCTGAAATTTCGATCGTCAAAATCAATCAAAACAGAAGAAAGTCCATTTTTCAACTAGCGGAAAAACGATTATTACACTAGTTATATCCTTCAACGTAGAAAAACTGCGTTCGAAAAATGACGCAAACTGTTTACGTGAAGTTTACATCAAATTTATGTGGACGTGTCTACTGGGGCGAATATTAATCGAAATTCTGATTAATCGTGTTTTTAATTTATCAATTGATTGGACAGTGTAGTTTTGAGGTATTTTTCGGATTCTTTTTGCTTCGAAAGCGTAGATAAAGGCATTGCTTTTCGAGGACGTTTTTTCAATAAGTTTCATCGACGTTTCATTGTCCTCCGAAAATACGTACGTCCAAGTCGGAGTGGCCTTTTTTTAACCCGACGTAACAAACTATGACGAACGAGGCCAGAGCTGTGCCCGCAGCGGAAACAATGCTCAGCGTACGTCTTCCCAGATGGAGCAAAAGAAAACAGGACACGAGAGACGCGAAAAGTCGAACCACCGCGGTCACGATCGCTGCCAAATTTTTGTCTACCGTTTGTCCTCCTGCCAAAAAGCGGAAAAATAGAACGAATTCAGTTGGAAAATAATTGATTCTGACACTTTTTGGTTTTGGGGTTGTTAGTACATTTTGCGTCTAGTGTAATCATCATTTTTCGAAGGATGTGGGGTTTTTGAAATAAGTTGCAGAATCATACGAGTTTAAAAATGATGATTATTATTATCACTCATGTTTGAATTTATAATCATTTCAAAACAAATTTTCGAATTACCGAACAACAAATCACACATTTGTCAAACGTGAAAATATTGAATTTCAAATTCGTAAAATTGCCAACTTGACAAAAAAAAAATCCGCTCTACATGTGTTTTATAAAAAGTTCGAAAAAAAGGCTATCTTATTTTTACACAACACAAAAGTTTTGTAACTAATGAATATCAACAAATTCGATTGATTATATTTATAATTTTCATCAACCAGTTGATGAACTACTGCTATTTGTCTACCGCCATTTTTTTCTTTAAGTTTGCAGAATTGGTTCCTATTCGCTGTACAGCTATATATATGTGCATATTATATGTATATCTATAGCTATTAGCGTCTCAACGGTATTTTCTCTCGCGCGGGAACTGGCGGGAATGCGCGTCCTTTACCGGGAAAAGTGAAGTTAGGGGGCGCGATGTCAACAAACCCCGTTTCTTTTTCCAATCTTCCGAATTCTTCCAAATTCTTCAGTGGTTTTGCATCCGGTGACGCGTAACGACTTGGAAATCGTCGGTCAACGACAGAGAAACGTGGATAAAAACATGTCCTTTCTGAACTAATTTTCGCGAATCGCTTTCGTGTTTGTTTGCGAATCGGAGTGTTTATTGTGCTGGTTCCATTGGACCGAAGTTCGGGGGATTAAATTCTGCAGGAAAGGTCATTTTGTGGAGAAAAGGTCAGTCAGAATTTGTTGACAAATGCTGATTTATGGTTGACGATGTATTTTTTATGATATATGTGAAAGTATCTTTTTTCGTGGCGAAATTTTCTGTCGCTGGATTGGAGTCAGGTGAAGCAGGGATTGAAAACGACCAACAACAATAAATAATGTCGGTTGGGTGCTTGCAAAACGTGATTTTACGGAAATTAAGAAGGATTCGGGTATTTTTGGGGGGTTTTTGAATAATTATGTGTACCGGGGAGAGAGATAGCGAAGCGATAACCTAGAAAAACGCGCGAATCGCTGTGATTGGCTGACGCGAAAAAGTGCAATTTTGAAATTCGCGTGCGAGAAATATCGATATTTTTTGCAAGTCTGTTTATATCGATTTTTTAAGCCTTCATCGATATTATCGATGTTTGGGGCGCAGAATTTGAATAATTTGGGAGGGAAATGAGGGAAATGAAATTGCGATTTTTTTTATTTACAAGTTTTCGAGATTATTTTCTATAAATTCGCTTCTTTGAAAAATTTACTCTATCGACCGCTTACAAAACGCGAAAAGCATTAATTAATTGATCCCTATGTCGTGATTATTTGGATTTTTCACATTCATCATCGTTTCATGAAATCGTCGATTTCACCAAATTTAGAAGTTGGATGAAACTTTTCGAAATTCCTAAATATTCAAAAAAATGTGTTTTTTGCCGATAATATGAACACGGATTTCGGATATTTATTCCCAAATTTTTGTCATAATTTTGTAGAAATTTGCTCATTTACAGAACCGATCACATCAAAGTCTTCAAAAATCCCTGTGAATTTCAAGTAATTTTATTGATTAAACACATTTATTTTACCAAATTTTCATTGACCCAAATTTAGAAGTTGGACAGGAAAAAACGTTCTAAAATGTATAAACATTCGAAAAAACTTCGATAAATTTTCCAAAACACATTCAAATTTGTACGAATTTTCTTCAAATTCGGAAAAATAGATTAATTTTAACTTTTGTTCAATTCAAATTTTGAATTGATTATATGTGGTCAATTTTTTATTTTGTTCAATTCGGAATTAAACAAAATTTTATTCCAACACTTTCCACCTTCAAAATAATAAGATAGTAAAAAATCATTTCCTGGAAAAAAAATCATTGACGCGAAAAATTCGTTTTTCCAAAATTTGCATCTTTTATCACTTCATCCTGATTTCTAGCCGATAATAAAATAACATTTTGGTCGCTCGCATATCGAAGCACCACAATTATTCACCTTTTCCGATATACGTTCCATATTCAACAATCACGCATAAATCAATAATTTCGCTGCCATTCTCCTATACCAATAATCTTGGTAAAAAAACGACTTAAGAGTAAAATAAAAATCTGTCAACAAAAAATTGATAATCCGAACAACTTTTTCTTAATTTGAAGTTAAAAATTAGTCTTGGAATTTTTTTTACAGCTTGAGAAACTTTTCTACGATGCATAAAATTTCGCGAATTTTTTCGTCCGATTTCGAAGTTATTCCGCAGTTTTCCAAAAATTATAAATACTTTGAGCATTTTTAGGATTCTGAAAAATTCCACATAATATAATTTTCGATAATTCCAGAAGTGAAATTTTCAGTTTAGAATTTAGACACGTGGGAAGATTTTTTCAATTATAGTTTGAATAATTAATTTAAATGTTAATATGCAATTAATGCAAATACTTAATTACAATTTCAAAAAATCTTTCCCCGTGTTTGAATTCTGAATTGAAATTTTTAATCCAAAGTTTTAAATCTCCGAGAACTATAAAAAATACGAAATTTGCCAGAATCTTAAAAAACACTCAAAGTATTGTAGGTTTTTAATAATTTTCGAAAAAAGTTTGACATCGAAGAAAACAATTTCCGAAACTATTGAAAAATTTCGAGACTAATTTTCAAATTTGAATTACAAAATGTTTTGCTTTTTTTTTATTTATTAATTTTCGTCGACAGATGTTTATAAGTGTATATTATACTGATTTAACACTTATGAAACCCATAAAAACACGTATAAAAATCATAATCATTATATTATTTATAAACGATTATTATTAAATATGGGAAAGAAAACAAAAATCTTACCAATTTGGTTAACAATGTCGACACCGTAAAAAACGACAACGTAAGTCCCGCTTAGTTGCTGCAGGAAGCTGAAAATATTGAGGATGATCAAAGGCTTGAAAACCCCGGGGCTCGAGATCATTGTCGCGACCGAGGAAAGTTTCGCGCGAAACGACGTAGCTTTCAGTTTCTCGGCCCTCTCACTGTTCACCCTCATCTCCAAAATTACGATTTCCCGATCCACCTGGAAATGCCATTTCAAACAAAAACAAAAAAAATGATAAAAGAAAGAATAAATTAAAACGTGATTTTTCATTCCCATTTATTCAACATTTCGTTCTCCGAGAACTAAAGAAAAAATTACACGTATTAAATTAAAAATTGAAAATATAAAATGAACATGTTCTACACATTCTAATAAGACAACTAAAACTCACTTTTGAGAATTTTTAGGAATTTGAAAAAACTATTGGAAGATTTTTCAAAATTTTCGAATGAGGGTTCCTGTTATTAGTTCCAATTTATCGACATTTAATTAGAAAGAATGTAAAACCTGCTTTAATTATTCAATTATAATTTCAATAAATATAATTTGAATCCAATGTAATATTTATAAATTAATCGATCGATTCGAATTATATATTCAAATGAATTGAATTTAACTCAATAAATTTATTCATCAGATTGAAACAAATTTCAGTCAAAATACTATTATAATCATGTTTAACCTAATTAATCATAATTTTCAAATTTTCCGATTTTCCCAAAGAATTTATGACTATCATAGGCTTTTGAAATTGAAAAAAAAAAAAAAAAAAAACCCTCCAAGCCAGGAATCGAACCCGGGACCTCCCAATTTGTCGGTTCGAGCACTCGACATGAAATTGAGAGGTCCCGGGTTCGATTCCTGGCTTGAAGGGTTTTTTTCTCGCAAAATCCTTTGATTGTCATACATGGGTTTGAAAAATCGAAATAATTGAAAGTTATTAATATCAACCCAACGAAAATCCACTTCATTAACTGATTAATCATAATTATAAAACCTTATCCATGATGTATTTGTTACTGTATTAATTCTGATTTGTACAAGAATTTCCAAAATTGTACTAGATTTTAGAAATCCCTGTTACTAAAGAACCATGCGATTTCAAGAGGGGGGAGGGGGTGAGTAAATTCCCCCCCCCCCCCCCCCCTTCCTGTATTATGAAAAATTGAAGATAAACCTGCTCGGTATCGTTTCCCCTCAACCAAAGAAGAGCCTTTTTCGCGGCGTCGGCTTTATTTCGCCTGACGAGCCAAGTCGGGCTCTCGGGCACGAAAATCAGCGAGACGAGGGCAATCGCGGGTAGCACGATCGCAATCAGGGCCACAATTTTCCAGTTTAGGTACGCACCCAGCGCGTAAACCAACAGAATTCCCAAACAGTACGCGGAAAACGTGAAACCCAATAATGTTCCTCGGAGCTTTGGATTCGCTGTTTCGGCAGTCAGTAACTGATAAACAACATTCTTCGATTAAAAAAAAAATTCGTCAGTTGCAAGAGATAAAGAAACAGAAATCCAAAAATCCTACATTAACCATTTGAAATAAATTTTTGAATAAATGAAAGACGGAAATTTTGAGCCCAATAAGCGCCATTTTCAATAAGGCTCAATTTATCATATGTTTAGATAGGAAAATGACCTTTATCGAAATTCCACTCATCAAGTTTTCAATTTCCGTACCTTAAATCATAACTGATTGTTTGAGAAGATTTCAAATTCAATATTTGATTTAACTCTAATTTCAAAATTAATTGCCATTAAGATGACACGTAACCAATTATGCAGATTTCTGCATACCTGATAATATTAGGGATGAGGTATTTTTCGATGAACTTATTCATCCACAGAATATAGGTCTCACATCTATATATGATTGCGAATGTCGTATATTATGTTATTTTATTTTTGTCGCGTATCGAGTCGATTCGATAGAAAAATTATAACCTGTGAAGGAACTGCCATGAGACCCACGGAAAATCCCAAGATGATTCTTCCGACCAACAAAAAATATACGTTGGCGCAAAAACCGATCACTACCCAGCCAATACACATGGGTATTGTCGACAATTGCAGGCAGCCTTTTCTCCCAATGGCGTCTGTGAGAAACGCCGATACAATCGCGCCCACGGGCACCGCTAAACTGTGCACCGATGCTGTAGAAAAATGTTGCAAAGCGCGATTTTTATAGATTTGTTTAACAATTATAGTAGATTACGCAACTAGTGTAATAATAGTACATTTTGCAACTAGTGTCGTAATGATTTTTTGAGGAATGTGATTTTTGGAATCACATGAGTTGAATAGTACATTGTTGTGCAAGCTGGCATTGGTGATTTTGACGAAATGAAGGGTTTTGGCACGAGCCGAAGGCGAGTGCCGCAATTATCTCGTCAAAATCGACAATTGCCAGCGTGCGCAACACAGTACTTTTCTTCACGATGGCCGAAAAATACACTTAAAGTACCCATTTTGAGGTTAGATGAGTGAAGAAAAATTATTATTACACTAGTTGCGAAATGTACGTGTTTTCGTACACTGTGGAAAAAGTGTGACGACTGTATAAAAAGTACATGAATTATGAAATTACAAATACTTTATTCTCTACATTATTCTTCGTTTCTGGAAAATCGTGTAATGTCTAAAAATGAACTGAAAGTCGAATTTTACTGAAAATCGCTGACTTTCCCGTAACGAAACCTTCAAAAAGAGTCAAGTTCAAATTCAATGATCAAATCATCAAATCATCGTCACGCGGAACTCCGGGGAATTTCAAAAATAAGCGTCCTTCAATTATTTCATTAATCTTCATGTAGGTCAGTGTCAGGGCGCTATTTGTCCGGTGGAAAACCACCTTGCACTTGATGTTTGAACTTTGGAGCGCATAAAAAATCTTTCCCTTGTTAAATTTTCGAATTGAGCAATAGCATATTTTTCAACAAGAGAAGAAATAACTTTTTTGACGGATATGGTGTTTGAAACACGAGCTAAAGACGAGTTTCTCAATTTTCGGTAATTCAAGTGTCTTTCAGAATTTCGAATTAATTTTCGAAATGTCGATTTTTATGATTTTGGGGGAATCTGGAAAATTCAACGATAATTTTTAGATTTTGGGCCATTACAAAAAATTTTTCAATTTCCAAGAGTGTTGATTTTAGAAATTCACGAATACGTCAAGATTTTCGAAATTTGATCTTTTAAAATTTGTCCAAAAAAACAATTTTTATTAAAAACTTCAAAATTTGGAAACTTCGAATTAGAAATCAAGATTATTGTAATTTGGACCAAAAATTTCAAATTTTGAAATTAAACAAATTAAAAGTAATAATTCTTTGAATTTAAATGATTTGTCATTCCGTTCTCGAGATCGATAAATTCAACAGAATCACAAATTGCCACTTTCGTTGAATTTAACCGTAAAGATAGTCGCAAATTTCTCCACGATGTTGCAAAAAAAATGTTTACGACTCACCTATCCAGGATCCCGTTTCCTGGTCGGCGTAAATTGTTTGATTTTTGTCATTGAGCTGGGGCAAAAGTATCGCGCTATAACCCACGGGTATTCCGCTACTGGCGGTCAAAATCAACACAGCTACTGCTACAGAACACTAGCAATCGAGCATGTTAATTAATTTCGGTCCATTAATTAAAGGTTTCACAAAGGAATGTGCTTGGAATTTAATATCCCTAATTAAAGGTAGACAATATGCAATTCGTTAGAAAAGGAGGGAAAGCAAACACTTCCGGAATTGATGGTTTATTTAGATTTTATGTGTTTGTTCGAAAAATTATCATTTTGCAATTCGCAAATTCGTGTATTCAAACTCGGAGAATTGATGTAGAGACAGATTTTCAGAATTATTTTTCAATTTAGAATGTTTTTGGTTTGTGTTTTTAAACTTACAAATATTTTTGCCCCGAGCTTTCTTATTAAAATTTGATTTTTTTTTTCTCAAAATCGAATTTCAGTTTTCGAACTTTGAAATTTTCTTGTTTTGGATAATCTTGACTCGTATTTTCGGGTTTTCGAATTCTCAATCCTGAATTTTTAAATTTTCTTTTCAATTTGTTTCAGTTTTCGAACTATTTAATTTTTTAATTTTTGATACATTCGCTCGTTTTTGGTTTGTTAGAATTTTCATACATCTGTCGTTT
Source organism: Platygaster equestris (assembly GCA_030522785.1). Lineage (NCBI taxonomy): Eukaryota > Metazoa > Arthropoda > Insecta > Hymenoptera > Platygastridae > Platygaster > Platygaster equestris. The sequence goes on from JAPYZK010000444.1 coordinate 35,358, forward strand.
TCAAACCAAATCTATCAAGAATATTTAGAATTTTTTAATTTTCAGAAATTATTTATACGAAAATATAATTCTCAGTGTTCTGATTCGAAACTCGAAAAATGTTATCTTTCATACTGAATTTTGAATGTACAAAAAAAATTCGAAACTGAATTTTTCGGAAATTTGGAAAATAAGTATTGTGAAAAAAACATTCTTAATAACTTTTGAAGGTTTTTTAAACTTCATTAAGAACAAGTTTTTCGACCAAAAATCTAAACTCACGATAAACAACGTAAAACTTGTTTTGAAAAACGGTCAACGTTTCTGCGAAAATTGCGATTGTGTGATAACAATTGAAGCTATTGAAATTTTTGAAGACTAATGTTTTTAACAATGATAAACGATCGGCGAATTAATAACGATTATGCAACAAACAATACGAGCAAATGAACAAAATTCACTTTTCCACTATTGAAGTGTTCACTTCGAATTAGATTAAATCATCAACAATCTTCTCGATAAGCTAGTAAAATTTATAACGACAAGTTGGTGCTGATTGGACGCTGAAAATTCACGGCAATTTTGCTAATTAAGGATTTTTACGCCGAATCATGAAACTTTTATCTGTTTGATCGTAGATTTCGAATTAACTATACAAAAATTATTTAGAAATACCAGCCTAGAAGCTACATTTGATTTCTCTGTCAAATTTCATAAAGTTTACTCAAGTATACTTGATAGCAGAAAGAGATTATTTCATCGCAAGAAATAATACTTTCTATAAACAACACGATAGTCAAGAAAAACAAAACATATTTTTTAGCTTATACAAATCAATCATTTTCAAAGAAGGGAAGTGATAACATTAAAATATATACCAAACCACGTTTTATCAACAATTTGTACCAATGATTGCGACAATTCCAAGAAAATGTATCATTGAGCGCAGAGTAGAATATTTCTTATTCAATTTTTTACTGATCTCGGTGAAAAATAGATTACAAATCATAATAATTCATGTTACCAATTAAATTGCAACAACCATATCAGAAGAAAAATAATTTCGATAATTTATTGGTTTTTTCGCAGTTAATCTATCGTTACATAGATTTTTTGGAAAAAAACAGAAATTACGAAAATACGATAAAAGTACGAAAATTGAATTGATACTATTACTTTCTTATTTTTGATAGATTAATTATTTTAATGAAGAAATGCGCAAAATTGTAAAAAGAACCCAAAAACTATCGAAATTGAAGGCAATTTCTAGAAATTCGCATGTATACCAGAAGCGTACGCAAATAAAACCTTCGGGGGTGTTTTCTGAAAAAATGTCTCTTTTTTCGGAATTTCCAATTTTTCAATCGTTGAAATATTGAATTTTTCAGATTCAAATGCATGCATTTTTTACGAAAATAACTAATTTAATTCCAAATTTCGTGAGGTGTTTTTTAACTTCCTCACCCCCGAAAAAAATCTAAACCTGGCACTTTTTTCGATTCCAAGCAAGTTCTGAATGCATAAATCCACAAATAAATTCAAGTTACAAAAGTAATAAATCATTATCCAATTATCAATTTTCACTCTAAAATATAATACACTTTTCCACATTTTTTGCAATCAAAAATTCACCCACTCTTTCCCACGTCCATAATAAACAAAAAACCTTTCTTACCTGCGCAAAAAAAGCCTGTTTGTTATAAACAATGTTAGGTTTTATAACTTTTTCCTCGTACGAATCATTGTTATTACTCTCGATGTAATACACAGTGTCTTTCGGTTTAACATGGTAATCCAAAATTTCCGTAGAATTGTAATGCTGAATTCGTTCCTCGCTACAAGTCAACAATTATTCAAAATTACCAAAGTTTAGTTTTTTGGAAAATAGGAATTCCGACAAAATCGCGTTTTTCGTACGTACGACAAAAGTCTCGAATTCACTGTGTAATTGTAATCGGACATTTTCGAGCTCGTGCTTTGTTTCGACGACCGCGAGCTTTTGCCTGGCGATAATTTCGCGCCGCGCGCGAAACATTATTATCGAGCTTTTTTGTTGTTGGCGCGAGAAAAAATGTTTTTATCGTTTTCGTGCCACTTACACTTTCTAGGGGTGTGTTTGTGTGTTTTTGTGGAAAGATTTCGCGGAAATCTTGGGAAATTTTTTGTCATTTGGGGCCACAATTTGAATGTTTGAAATTTCGAAATTCGGAAAAAGGAGTCAAACGAATCGAATTTAGGAGTTTAATGACTAAAAACTTTGAATTCCCAACATTGAATTATTTCGACTACAGCAACTTCTAAACTTGGAAATTTGGTATCATAATTAACGAATTTGAACATTTAGACGAGAAAAATGTAGAATTGTGGAATTCTAAAATCTAGGAATTTGACGATTCCTGTTAGAAAATTGAAATTTTTAATTATCAAATTCTTCCTAAGTTAATAATGAAATATTTTGAACTCGCAATTTGTAAAATATAGAAAGAATGTAATTTGAAAAAAGAAGTCACCAATGAGAAATTTACGGATTTCGAAATTTAGACGAGAAAAATGAAAAATGTTGGAATTTAAAAGTCTAGGAATTTGACGGTATCTGTTCAATAATTTTGGAATTTGCAATTTCAAATTTTTCAGATACTTGGACATTCTGACTTGAAAGTGGAAACATTAAATACGCGTATTATTCCGAAATTCGAATCTGAAATTGCAACTTTCTTTTCAACTTTTCTTTCAAACTGGAAAAAAAAAAATAAAACTAATTCCAATTTTAACGACAATGAAACTTAATTGAAAATTTTCAAATTTCTAAAATGTGTGATGAAAAATTGATTTCTATCCTTAAAAATTGATTCCTATGAAGTTAATCAACTTATTTTACGTGGAGTATTGAAATGTAGACATTTTCTTTGATATTTTCATTTTCATCATAATTTTTATTGTTCCACGAGAAAACAATCTTCCGAAATCAACTGAATTTCCAGTCATCAAACTTACGTAACGATCAATGGACATGTTCTCCAAAGTCGCAATATTTCGAAAAAAAAAAAAAAATTCGCTCTTCGAACTACGCGAGATCGGTCACGTGTTAATTACATACTTCAATTAATAATTCGCGACTCTGAAGAATCAAAAAGGCACAAAAAACAATTGAGATTTATATCTGAAGAGAATACACATTGAACGAAAAAAATTCTAGAACGTGAATCAAGCATTTTCTAAACAATTTTCATTTACACGCCCCCCCCCCCAAAAAAACGTATGCATATAATAAATATCATTTTTATGTGTAGAGAATAGGAAATTATATTCTTTGTTGATATTTCTTTGATTAAAGAAAGAGGTTCTAAAAACACGAATATCTCGGTATCACTGGTATTGTGTTATCATAAGTTTCGGTTATTTTTGGATTGCTCGATTCTTAGAAAGTTCTTGATTGATTGTCGAACTATTTTCTTTATCAGTGTATACGATTTTGTGATGTTTGTTTTTCCCGAAATATGTGGAAATGTACGAATTTCAAAATCGATGTTGTGAAACATATACTTTTATCATAAAAAATTGAACTCATGTCTTCTAATTGTCTAAACATGAACATTTGAACACCCTAATTTTTTTCAATTTTTTGATTTTGGAATCAAATGATTTCAAATTAAAAATTCTACTCACAACTTATTGATCATCTAAATTCCAAATTTAAAACATTTAATTTACGCATAGAATTATTGATTAAGAATATTTTAGATATTACGTAATTAGATTGATTATGATTAAAGGATGGAGTAATATAACGAATCGAATCGAATTTTTACAGAGGAAAAACTAACGAATTTTCAAGTTTCGCAATTTTTGATTTCGAGAATTTCCTCATTTTCTGAAACTTGCCCATGTATTCAGTTTTTGAACTTCATAAATGGAAATTTTCAATTTTTTGATTCACAAGCTTTTATAGTTGAACTTTTGCGCTTTTGAAAATATAATTTTCCTAATTCTTGAAATACAATTTTTTTGTTTTTGATTTTCGATTCGTGAAATTTTAACTTTTCAAATTCAATAATTCACTAAATTCTAAAGTCAACAATTTTCGAATTTCCAAATTTGTGAAGACCAGTTTCAAACTTCTGAAATTTCACAGATTAACTGAATTGTATCATAATAATATTTTTCGAAAACCTGGAATAATTTTCGATGTTTAAATTTCCGAATTTCGGAATTTTCCTACATTAATCTAATAGTTTAAAATATTCCAATTTACTAATTTCACAGTTTCTGAACGAAACTATTTCTATCTTTATAAGCTAAAACCTCCAAATATTACAAATTTATTATTACATGAACTCAAAATTCGCATTTGTTTAAAACTTTCCATGATATTCCAAAATTTTCAAATTTTATTTCTCATTCACAATTAACCACTGCATAATCAATAAGTCGACCAAAAAATTCTCCCAACTCGAAACCGTCCATTTCCGCGATTTTATTAATATTCTCTGACTCCAACTTTTTCTTGAAACCTCATTTCAGCGGAAAATCGTGTTTCAATGCGCATAATTTCATTCCCCTCGCGTTTTTATAAACCCCTGGAATTTGATGATTCCCAGACATTTTTGATAACGCTATCGAAAAACGTGGAACAATTTCCGTCGATAGTAAAAATCCGAGGAAAATTCATTTAATGGACGTCATATTTTCCGAGTTATCCTCGCAATAAAAAGCGAAATAAATTAAAAATTTGAGTAACTGCAAAAAATAAAAAGAAATACATGAACGATTTATTCAGTTCGTGTCTGATATATATCTCGAATAATAGAAAATCAATAAATCGAACTTTATCTTCCCGAAGATTACGAAGTTCATGAAAAGATAGATTTCATCTACAAATAACTTGTTTTTTGTTTAGTCATTTGACGAATTTCGTAATGCTTCATGAAGATCGCGAAATTCCGAATGAATTTTCTGTAGTTTTAACACTTTTCGTGTCATCAAGTTATTTTTATATTAGAGATGCGGGTTGTTCAAGTTCGGAAAATTCGTTTCTAGATTAATGTGTATTTTCTTATCTGGAAATTCTTATTTCATAATTGATAAAAATAAATGAAAATTAGGTCTATTTTCCAGGAAAATGGAGTCGAGTTTTTAGATTTTTCAGGGCTTAAGTTTTGAAAAATAAAATTTTCGGAATTCTTGATTTTTATTATTAAAATTTTGACATTTTCGAATATTGAATGGAATTTGAATTCTAGATTGTGTATTACACTTTTACGATTTTTCGAGGATTTTTGTTTACTTTTTCATATTTTGGAATCTTTGAGTTTGATGACAATTTTATCAATTTTAAATTGTGAAAACTTCGACTTTTCGGTCTTTTCGTCTATAGATTTTCGGATGCTAGGAAGTTTTTTTTTGTTCAACGATTTTTCAATCGGAATATGTATATATTTATGAATTCTGGATTTTGAACACTCGAAATTTTTGATGCTAGAAATTTACGACTTTGAACGTGTGTAAATTTTATTTTTGAATTTTTGAAATCATATTATTCAAATTTCTAATTTTTGAATTCTTCAATAATTCACTGACGAACGAAAAATTTTTTTGTCCATTTCTCGAGAATAATTATTATAACACATTTTAATTCTTCTCAATTACATCGAATTTGAACTCAACAATTCGGGCATGCTCCAATCATCGGAAAATGCCGAAATAATTGAAAAATAAAAAGTTCAAAATTTTAAATTTTCACAAAAACTTCGAAGATCGAACATTATGAAATTCGAATCTGAACATCTCACCTCAAAATTCTAATTTCTCTACTTCTTAAAGTTACTGAAAATCGAGTCCATTTTCCAGGAAAATGAAAAGATAAATTCCTATCAAAAATATCTACTGTCCCAAAAAGAATTATATAACAAAATTCCCACTGCCCACACAAATTTAGAATCATCAATTAAAAAATACGAAATAATCTAAAATAAAAAATTTCCCATATTAAATGATCCTCTCATAATCACTCGATGATTTTCCCAACTTCCGTCATTTTTTATCATACACGATTATAATAAAAAATGTCAAAATTTTCTCAACTTACCTGTCTTTCAGCACCATGATTCCTTTTTTTCTCTTTAAAATTTAAAAAATCCAACACACACAACACGAATAAAAAACACACTTCCCAAATTTTCAATTTCCTCAAAAAATTACGGTACACTCTATTTCCCGTAAAATTATAATGTTTAATTACTTTTAATCATGTACGTAGAGAAATTGCGCGAAGGAAATTAAAGCGAATAAATAAAATTAATCTTGATTATACGGGGAAAATAAGGAAAAGGAACGAAAAACGTTCGGGACAACGTTTCATTAATAACTCAATCCTCGGGCATCGGACAGAAATTGTGATTTGTTTCACGCGGTGTTCTATCCACGAGGGTGAGCCTTCAAGATAAAGTGTCTACTGAGGATAACAATGGCACGTGTCTGCGTTTTATGCCGGCGCTTAATCATACAACATTAATGACACACGAGATTCATTTTTTTTTTATCGGAGCATGTGCTTTTTAGATGGTTTCGGTGTTTCGATTCAAGGCAAAAATTTTAGATACACACAGTCATTTAAATTGGAATTACGTATGATCGTACGTTAAGTACAATGATGGGAATATCAACTTGAGGAATGAAATGAGTTTAATAGTGCACATTTTTCAATTCGAAGGTAGAATTTGCAAATTTAAACAGTTTAATCTGTAATTTGCAGTTTGGAATGCATCAGGAAATAATTTCTGTCGGTTTTTTTAAATTTCAAGCCATTTCAACATTCAAAAATTCATACGTTAAACGATTAAAGTACGTAAAATGAAGATTTTCGAATTCTAAAACAGGCAAAACAAAAATTATCCAATTCTATCCGATAGATTCTGAAATCACGAACGAGAACTAAAATTCAATCCACAACAAAAATCGAGGGAACACATTTCCAATTCGAAAAATCCATTAAATTCGACATGTACCCGAATTACACATGAAAATTTCCTCTATAATTCAGAATCGTCGGAAAATTTCCCCATAAATGAACCACATTAAAAATATTGCGCTTTTTTATTATTATTTTAATTTCAATATTGATTTTAATTTTTGATTAGAGAACTGAATTTCGATCCACAACACAAATCGAAGAAACACATTTCCAACCCGAAAAATGCATTAAATCCGACATGCATTCAAATTACACCTGAAAATTCCCTCTTTAATTCAAAGTCGTCGAAAAATCTCCCCATTAATGAACCACATTAAAAATATCGATCCTCTAAAAAAATTCGTCAGAAACCATGAATTTTACGGGCCAATAAAGCGTCGTTATCGAGCGAAAAATTCGTCTGTCGCAGCCTTTACATTGAAGATAGCCCCGAATTTTTATTACGTTATCGCAAACATTATATGCATGATCGTTCCGAAACATCGCGTAACAGAGCAATGATTTCGATGATAAAAATTCACACCGAGACATCACGTGCCCTACTGAACAATCAGAGAAACCAAAATTTGTCCCGAATTCTCTTTTGCCTTGAGGAAAAGCAAATATTGTAAAAAAATGAGAGTACTCTTCGCGTATTTGCATAAACTTTGCGAGGATTTTCGAGGGAAAGAATGTTTGCCGAAAATTAAGGGCGAACCCGAGGAAACTCGAGGATTTGCATAATTTTCGCGGCGTGAAGCGAGTGGCATTGATATCGCGGTGACGCGATTTTTACCTTGGACGGTTTTATATTTGACGTTGCGAGAATTTTCGATTGCCGTTTTTTTCGGATTTATTTGAAAATTGAGGAGAAGTAAATTTTGAGATATTTTGATTAAATATTAATGTCGTATGTTATTTTATAAATAATGGTGAATTTATTTTGACTCAAACTTTTTTAAATGTTTCGGGAATTTCGAGAGGTGAGAGTTTTGAATGATTTTAGATTTTTTTAGGGATTTTTGAAAAAATTTTCTCGTTTCTGAATCACTTTTCGTGATATTTTTAAAATTTGTTTAATTTCGAATTTTTCGAAAGTTTTTGGAAATTTATTTGACTATCCCAGAATATCCTAATTTTGGAATGTTTTGGATATTAAATGATTTTGAGCTGAAAATAATTAAAATTTGTATAGGAATGATCCAGCAAATTCTTTAATTGGTTGACTGATGGACATGGATCGATTGAACAAATGATTGAGATCTATCTTAATTGAAGTCAACTGCTTGAAAAGCTTCGGAGAGAACGATGCAATTTTTTCAACTATTTTGACGAGTTTATTCATAGTGAACTTCTAAAGTTCACATTTTTTTTTATTGTTACAAGTTCATGGAAACGAACTGGAATAACATTGAGAAATGAAGACGTTATTCAACAGTCACTGCTGTTTATTGCGATCGCGCTAACCTAATATAGTAATTTTGATCGATTAATTTAAATAAATTCAGAATTTACTAGATATCAATACTCCTGAGCCATTATTTGAAGTTTCTGAATTTTCTGTTCCAGTTTTTCGAACTATGGAATTGAAATTTTCAATTCCAAATTTCCGATTTCGAAGTCTTCCGACATTTTACGACTTCTGTATTGAAGTGCAAGTTAGAAAACCAAAAACTATTTTTGAAAAATATATTTTTTAGCAAT
>JAPYZK010000445.1:0-48707 GCA_030522785.1 Platygaster equestris
GCAATCGACTGATCTTTAGTGCCATCTAGATCGGCTTACAATGCATGAGTTCTTGAACAACCGATAAAAGAGAAAACATGTATTTCTCACAAATTATCCTGCGAGATGAAAGTAAATTCACCTTCTGCGATAACGCCTTAAAGAAGGGTGTCTATTGCAGGTATGCGTATTCGTAGATGTAAACAATGATCCTTACATTTTATTCGATGACAATGATCAATTATTACCTCAATCGAGTCGAAAAAATAATCAGAAATGATAAACAAATAAATTACCCGTGGGAAAAATTGCGTTATATGCGACTTTTGGTCAACATTACTATCGAGCTAGTGCAGTGCGTGGCTATTTTACTCCTTGTAGCCTTATTTTGCAGTAAATATAGCTCTATTTCGATTCCAAACAACATTTTTAAAACTTTGCATCGAAATTTATGCACAATTCCATAGTTTTCTGCAAGAAATAAGTTAAATTAGCTACTCGATTGGAACTCGAGTGGAACTCGATCGCCACGATCGAGTCACGACCGCCAGGGCTGACGAGATCATTAATTTAATAATGTTAACTCCTATTGAATCATAAACTTTCAGGTATAGTAAGTAAATGTGCAGGCAAGGCAGAATGCTCTTGGATACTGCCTGAGTACCTGGATGCATCAAAAAAAGTCTGTACTTTTTTCGTCAACAGGACAAAATCTTATTTCAGGAGAACGCACACCCTTATCGGATCGAAATCGGGTAAAAATTTAGGATGAGGATCATTCGAGCCAAAGATGAATGATTTAAGTCGTTGAGAATGGTAAAATCATGCTTTTTTCAGAAGAACTTATGGAAATTTTGCCAGGTAAATACGAAATTCCATTCGAGTATCGTCTGCAAAACGACTTGCCTGGCACTTTTGAAAGCAAATATGGGAAAGTGTGGTACACTATTGAAGTTTTCGTCAAACACTCACCTTGGTTAGACGATTATGTTGGAAATTTCGAATTTACGGTTGTTTCCCCTATTGATATCACCAAAATAGCTGCAGCTTATGTAAGTAATTAACTTCAAGTACTGAATTTACAGTAGTTGAAAATAAATAACTTTCTGTCTTTGTCGCAACTTTGCATAGATGCGATATATTATATGAAATGCAGTTTTGTGGCACCAAATCTCTTGTAAGTAATTAAGTACATTTTCTCTAGAAGTGTCTCCGAAATAATTTTGCAGTCATGTATACATATATTCTAAATAATGAGAAAGAAATATTTCGATACGTGTAACTAAGTATATAATATGTATCGATCTTCACAATCGTTCACCGAATTTTTCGTGTTTTCCGCATCCCTTTCTTCCGAATAGGGAAATAATTTTGATTGTCCCATACTTACCGATTCCATATTTTTTCAAAATATCGAAAATATATTTCCATATAAAACTTGATGTACCTCTTCACTATTCCTCGAATTGATTACAGAAAGAATGCAAGGAGACCATCAGGCGAAGTTATGGTTTCCTCTGTACCTGTACTGGGCGACGTTCTACCGTTATTAAGGTTTCATTGACGAAGAAAGTTTACGTTCCTGGAGAAAATATACAAGTGAAGATAGTTATTACAGGCAATCCATGCATTGCCGTCAAAATGATAAAACTGCAATTACTGAAGGTATAATTTCGGGCATGTTTTTCCCACAAGTTGGTACAATATAATACACAATAGTAAAACAACACTTACTGCTTATTCTTTTCACAGATTGTTACTTATTATCATGATTGTGCAGAAAAATCCAAAATCGAAAATGTTGTTATAGGAGAAGCTTATTCTTTCAGTCCCAAAGAGGAATTCACTGGCACATTCATCAAAACATTAACAATGCCTCCATTTACACCAGTCAACCTAGAACACTGTGGCATAATGAGTTTGAAATACGAGGTGCAAGTTGAAATCCGTACTTCTGACGAGAATGTGGAAAGTAAAACGAGGTAAGTGCTGTTCTGATGTCAGACATAAGCCCATAGATGCCCATATAGCTAACCTATAGGCATAGCAGGAGATAGCATAATCTATTTAAATGTACAAAATTGCTAATTATCGAATCTTGTTATCTTTCATAAGTATAGAAATTGTGCAATGTTCACTTAATTGGATCACTGTAAAAATGGCAAATATTGTTCATGTACAGGTATACCTACAAACAATTCGTTTCTGACGAGTGCATATGTATATTATATATTGAATTCTTCATTTTATCACAAGTGAAATATTCACTCGTGAGTACCCAAATAATGCAATAAACTAAGTTTTTTTTTCAGTTTTAACGAAGACTTTATCACTTCTATCCCTGTCTTCATTGGAACATTCACGCCAAGCCAAGAGATTAATAATGGCTTAAAACACGAATCATCTGAAGAAGAACAGGGTCGGTTGATTGACAAATCACCCTGGGATCATATCTACGGATTTTTCAAATCTCTACTATAATCGATTCACATTATATCACGTGCATGTATCAAATAAATCATATATATGAGTTTCTATTATACGATTGAGTATTTGAAAAACACCCATAGCCCTAATAAACATCTGTTGAGAGTTTTTCAATATCCGATCGCCATTAAACAAATGGAGTTTGAACTTATAAATGTAGCTTTAGACTTAGACTTTAACTAATAAAAACGAAAACCAGATATAAATTTACGCGCATGTAGATGACAATTTATTCGAATGATGTGAAATTCAACTGTGAGTCACAGTGAGTTTGCTGTAACCTCTATAAATATAACCTGGATCGACTTCGGAGTGTGAGTTCTTATTTATCGCACAATTCATTCAAATGAAAAAAAAGGAGTAATTACTCTTTTTTTTTTTTAATTTTTCAGATCCCAAAACAGACGTTTTTAAACGCCGGGTCTTATCACTGGTCTACAATTCTTTTTTGCTCCAAAATTACTTGTCAATAATGTCTCACAATAAGTCACAATTTCGTACATAATCATCCTCGTCGTCGCACGCTGTACTTTTTATATCAAATTGAGATCACTAAATATCACGATAAACAACATCCATTAAACACATTCAATTAAAAACAATTGAGAATTAATTGTCGTTAATTAGTTTGCTCAATAACGTACAATAAATATGCCATTGTTGACCAGATATTCGTAACAATAAAATATAACGATCAAAAAGTCATCCAAAATTCGTCAAAGGTGTACGATGTTTACGAAATTGTCAACGCCGCGAATCGAGCGGTGTCCGATGAGAAGCCGCGGGTGGTGACATTTTTAGGTTATATCCAAAGTTCAATATTTACTGATTTTTACTGTCGGTTGTCTAACAACAGTTATCAAGTCATTATAATCTATAAAAATTACGCATGTCAGGAAATTGCAATGCCGTTAATTGCATAGACGGATCGCGAGCGATTCTGAAAATCTTGTCACGCAGACGAAGAAAAGAATGCAAAAAAAAGCTCCCGCGATAAAAAACGACGGCGAAAATTTCTGACGTCAAATTGGGCCGCTATTGCTTCAATGTGTGATAATGCTTATCGGAGTATGTCTCGTTACGTAAAACCCGCAATTTGTAATGTAAAGTATGTGTGGTGTTAATTTTTTTTTTTTATAAATTTGCAGATTAATAACAAAGATGGCCCAAAAAACGATGAAGGATGTGTTTTCTCTCGATTGTATGCAGAAATTTGTGAATCTCTATCGGAGTACTCATATTTGAGATAAAGGGGATTGACCAGAATTTGTTGAGTAACAAAGTAATAATCATGTAAAAATCATTTCGTTAGACATGGATTTGTGTTTCTTATGAAAAAATTAGCCATTTTAGCAGAAAAAAATTTTTTTAACTAATTTGTAGCAAAAGTAATTAAACTATATACATGTTTTAATTTTTATACGTATAATTATTGAAAAGAGTTGTCAGCAAATTATTATCAATTGTCCAGCCTTGAAAAAAATAAACAATGCAGTGAATTTTATAAAAAACATTATTTATTGTCAATTACTTGCATCTGTTTTTGTATCCACCATTAGTGAATAAAGTTTGCTTGTTTTTTTATTTGCTATTTTGAAAATTTTTCAAATTCTGTTCCATGTTGTCGTTTTATTTCAATTAGTTACCAAAATCTTCAAAAATGCACAAAATGTTCAAAACTAGAAAAAAATCTAAAATTAAATTGAAATTGAAATAAAAATTTTTTAGAATACGTAATATTATACATTTTCAAATGTCAAGTGATTGTATTCTATGAATTTCCAAATCACGAGAGATAATTTATAACTGGAAATTATAAAGAAATTATGATAATTTCCCAAGATTATAATTTCCGAATTCCTTACTTCTCTCAATTTTACTGAGAAATATTATTATGATTTTCTAAAAATTCTCACATATTTTGAAGTATTAATATTTTTTAGTTTGAAGTGAAGAATTGACATTTAATTATTGATCAGAATCTTTTAAAATTCATCATACACATTTTTGGAAGCTTCATCTGTAACATTTCATATAAAATTATTCCCTTCGTAATTTCCAATTGCAATATAATTGATAAATCAGTGTTTTTCAGAAAAGTAGAAAAAAATGGAATTCGACCCAATGTTACGAGAACTTCAAAGCGACAAGCTTTTGCCCAACTGTGAGAAAGACGCGTTTTGTCAAAATTCGGAGGCGCTGACAGACGAAGTTTTCACATTGCACGAACTCCAGTTTGACAACTTGGACTCGTTGACGCTTCCACCCGACGTCATGGCGCTCGCCAACGAAGTTCTCCCTTCAACCAACATCTCATCTTCAAATGCTCGACAAATGACATCTTCAGATTTCATCAACCCTGGCACTATCAACAACTCCGTTAAACTCGTCAAAGAAGACACGAGCGATTACTTTCCTTTAGACCCTTTGAATACCGAGTTGGATCTGGGCGAGTACAGTATCATCAAAGAAAAAGTCGAACATGAAGAACTCGAAGACTATGACGAAAACAATCTCGTATGGGAGGAAAATGAGATTTTACCTAGAAAATTTGACATTACTTCCTCGATGTTGGAAAACAAATCGAATGAAATCGAAGCAAAGGCCAAGAAAAAGAAATTGACAACGAAAAAAAAGAAAACTGGATCAGGAGTCATGACGGTTTACGCGATTTCTAGAAATAAGGCCTCAAATATTACTCAGATAGTCATTAATACAGGTAATGATGAGGGCATGTACGAGGGCAATACTTTAGAGTTTATTCAGGGAAAAAGGAACTTGCCAAAGTTGTCTAAAGTGGATAATTGCCAAAGCAATCAACACGAGATGATAATTACGAGCGCGTTGGAGGATTTGGGCATTACCGAAGAAAATTTACAGTGTTCGGAACATGGCAAAGTCTGGCTTTGTCCTCGAGAAGATTGCGCGAGGAGGTTCACAAAGCTGTATGCTCTTAAGGGTCATCTTCTGGGGCATTTTGGCATCAGGCCTTTTAAGGTGATTTTTTTATCAATTGGGCCCATAATACCTTACTCGAATACCGCGAGAAAAATGTAATTTCCTCAATATAGAGTTACTCCCGAAATAAAAATCGCAAACTAACAGAAAATTCATTTTCAGTGTGATCACGAAGGCTGTACCTGGGCATTCTACTCTGAATTCAAACTGAAACGCCACAAGGAAACTCACTTGAAGAGAAAAGACTACGCCTGCAAAATACCTGGTTGTAAACGCAGATTCACCACGATTTATAACCTCTGGAGTCACGAAAAGCTCCACAGTCGCCCGAGTCGTATAACGTGCCAGGTTCCGGATTGCCAGGAAAAGTTCCAGACGAAGCGCGCCTTGGAGGTGCACATGAAGTCCCACGACCAAAGCCATGCGCCCTACGTTTGCAATCACGGGGGTTGCGACAAGCGTTATTATAGTAGTAATGCGCTGACTTCGCATCAGCGCTGCCATAGTTACAAAGAGAGCGATATAAAGTGCTCGTGGCCAGGATGCGACAAAGTCTTCGACAAGCCTTGTCGACTCAAAGCTCACATGCGCTCTCATACCGGGTGTAAACCCTATCTCTGCACTTTTCAGGTAATTAATCTGCCACAAGAGCAATGTGTAGCTTTGAAACTCATTAATTAATGGAACACATGATTGATTGTAGAGTTATTTAATTAATGCCATCAGATATTCCATTTTGAGTTGAAAATTTTTCAAAAATAAGTTAGAAGAGACGGAAAATTAAACTCCTTTGGGTGGAGATCTGTAGTGAGAAAAGTTATGAAAATTGAATTCAAGAAAATTTTCTTGTTACTATTTACAGGACTGCCAATGGGCCTTCACATCTTCGAGCAAGCTGAAACGCCACCAGAAGAAGCACACCAACGAACGAAAATTCGTCTGCGAAGTTTCCTCCTGCGGTAAAGCTTTCATGCGCTCGGAGCACCTTAAGGAGCATAGACTGACGCACGAAGAAGGGCGATGCTTCCAGTGCCATCTATGCGACGCCAAATTCTCTGCCAAAAGTAGCCTCTACGTCCACATCAAGAAACATCACCGAGACAATCCCGAAAAAGAAACCTCCTCGGAAGAAACATCTTCGCACGTCATCAACGTACAAGCTTCGTCGTTCCCGCCAGCGGACAGGAAAACCTATGACGAGGACAATTTTTGCGCTTCTTCGAGTTTGTCCTCTTATGATGCTTCTTTGTCGAGATCCAAGTCCAGTTTTTCGGACGACGACGCGATTGTCAGCGAGTTTAATGTGGGATCGGATGTCTTGTTGAAAGCGCCAGTTTGGAAGTCGGGAGAGAAGAAAAATCAGGGTTCTGCGAGAACGGCATTGACTCGCTTTGACGTTCGTAAACTCAAGGCCGACAACTCCGTTTTGGAGCCCACCTCGGATCCCCTCGTTACGGATGTGATTTTGGGTTCATCCGATGACATCGGGGATAGTTTGTTCCTCTCGGAAGATTTGTCTTCGTCTTTGTACTACCAGGATGATATCGAAGGCGCTGAATGCCAGGTTTTGTTGCTGGGTTCCAGCGAGAGTATCATTAATTTGCGTGATCTCGAATGAACGATTTCCCTTTTGTTGGCTTTTTTTGTAATTCGTTGAAAATTCGTGGAGCAGTGTATCGGATCCTAACAGGTTTTGAGAAATTGCTTTGGAAATGATTCGTGAGATGACGTGGAGGAAGAGTAGCTCGTGGAAATCTTGTTAGATTTTCTGGTTTCGTCAGTTGACTTTGACAGCTGATTTTAACAGTTGGCCAATGGAATTGTTCGCGGCCGCAATATCTTTTTATAGTATAGTATTTAGGGAGAACTTTTTTCTGACTAGAGTCATCAGTAAGAATTTGAATTGATTGAGAAATTTTTCTGAGTGAAAATAAAAAATCGAATTAATTGAAGAAATATGAGAAAAAATGTGTAAATATTTAAATAGTAATTCCTTCAGCAATTTCTAAAAACCTGTTAGGAAATATCTTAGAAATTGTTGGAACTAAATTGTTTTTTTAGTATTGTCTTGTTCGAATTGCTATTCAGCTTTATCGCGTTTACAAAAAAAAAATATTGCAAGTTTTGCGAAAAAAAGTTTTCGCTGCAATCAATGAAATATATTTTTGTATTTTTATTTTTGGCGTTTGAAAAGATGGTGTCTTTAGAATAGAAAACGTTTGATGATGCTGTAGGGAAGTTTGATTCATTTGTTATGGCCGGAAAAGTGTAAGAGCAGTTTGTTGGTGTGAAATATTGTGTTTCCTTCTTATATTGAAATATTCACAAGTCAATTATTATAACGGACGGCACATTATTTATAACTCATCTACGTAATGTTTGTGCAAATATTGTGAAATCCGATGTGAGAAAAAATGCATTTATTCAGTAACCATGTGTTTATTTTACATTTGGACTGTACAGTGTACAATATTGCATGTAATAAAAGATATTGTAACAAAATAGTCTAGGATCTTTTGATTGTAGAAATTATAAAAATAGAAATGTTACAAATCTGTGGTTTCTCGGTACAAACAGAAAAAGTGAATTTTTTTGAAGTTGAGATTTGTTGTTCTCTCATTTTTGGAGCAGGTTTGTGACAGCAAAGAATTCATGTGTAGTGCTGTGTAGTGCTATTGAAACGAAAAATTTCGAATTTTTAATAAATTGAGTTATAAAATGTAAGATATTGTTGATGTAGAATAATTACGAAAAAAAAAAAAAAGAAAACCAACGGCATCTCGAGTTCCCAAGCGGTCACCCATCCAAGTACTATCGAGACTCACTGTCGCTTGACTTCCGTGATCGGACGAGCTTGACTTCCGTGATCGGACGAGAACGGGTAGTTCCAACAGGATATGGCCGTTGATGTTGGACATTTATCATCAAATCAACCCAGTTTTTTGAATTCGAACATTTTTTCGACTATTTTTTAAAATGTTAATAGTCTAGAAACAAAAAAAGTTCAAAGACATCGATTCGACGTACTCGATACTAACGATTTCGGTATGAAAAACTCGAAATAATCACAGAATTCAATGTTGTTTTAATATTCAGACATTACCAATTCATTCAGCGTCTAGCTAAAAAATTATGTCACTTTTTAAATTTTGTCGATTTAATTCGCGAGTTTTGAAATGCTCAGTTTGAAAATTACAAATTTGGAATCTTCATTTCCTAAGTAAGCAGGGGCCATTCATAAATCACGTGATGCGAATTTCGAATTTCGACATATTTTGACCCCTCCCCGCCCCCTACGTGACGCTTTTTCGTCTGCTTGTAACATTGACGATGATACTCAGGCAACCCCCCTTCCCCCCCCCCCGCCCCCCAAAGTATCACATGATTTATGAACGGCTCCTAATAATTGTATATTATAATATATGAGTAAAAAACATGTTAAGCGCCCTTGAAAATTTTTCTTCAAAGGAAAACTTCGAAGTCAACAGAAAATTTTAAAAAATAGCTATTGGCCGATTAAATACTCAACATTACATGTTTATGTTTACAGTTTATTTATCCTAGTTTTATGAGATACAACGTACGATTCAACCTGCAATAAGTAATTGTAGATTATTTTCTTACACATTTCGCGTTAATGTCGCACCTTAATTTTACGAATTGAGCAGCGGTCGTTGAGCACCGAAGATCACACGATTTTCTTCAGTGGACGATCAATTCAAGTTCTCTGATGAACACTACAACGTAAGTGCGTATATTTCGAAGCATTTAGAGCATTTATCAATTAGATAACACGCAGCCATTGAAGAGCTTATTTTTTATACACATTTCCATGACTCTTATTTATGTAGGCAATCGCTAGATTTACTTCGAAGATGATCTGGAGAAAATTAAAAAATCTATTACGACGAAAAATCGGGATTTTTTGAAATATCAATTCAATCGGCAGTTTTATTTTCTACTTCATAAAAAAATCGGATACTTCATCAGAACTCTGCTAAAAGTTAAAGATCTACTGAAAACCGTTAATGAAAATCTCCGCGCATGCGTGTAGTCAAAGGGGGATTTTGGGGGTTCAAACCCTCCCCAAAATCTGAGAATAATCATATCGTTCGAAACTGTAACGATCTCGGTGTAAATTTGCATATATTTTTCAGTGCTCCAGGTCATCTTCGAGGAATATTAAAAATTATCGCACGTGAACAGAATTCGCGGGGATAAGATGATACAATATTCTTTGGCTTATACTTGTATATGGATTATCGTTATAATTAATACGCACTGTTTTTTATACAGCTTCCTAACTCTATACTTTGGCACGTTATCCACGGAAAGCAACGCGTTGTCGCGTCGCTTTTTAAATAGAAAACAACACGATTGAAATTTCAAACAATATTCTCAAAACTTGCGGCTACGCTTAAAGATACTTAGCGATTTTGTTATGTTCACTTGTACCGTCACGATTATTCCCGTATTATAACTCTTCCCCTCGCGAAGAAAATGCTTTCTCCCCATTCGACGGATGCTTATGTCTCTTTATCAAAATCATGTTCTTTCGTGGAAGGCTTGAATTTACAGAGGCACTTTGTAAACAATTGCACAGCGCAGGCTCAATTTTTTTTTCTTGACTCGAATTCGGGATGAATGGTTCATAATTTATTGATAATATCAATCAAATAATGCCAAAGTGAAGTGACTTTAAAGATTTGAAGAAATGAGGCTTTCCCGTAGCGTAAGGTGAACCAGTGATGGGCGATACTACTGCTCTCTTTCTCTCTCTTTCTCTCTCTCTCTCACCAGACGACTGCTCCCGTGAGCGAGAAAAGGACAGTTGCGTAGTTTTCGATTTCTAAGGTGAACATTTTTTGTCGAGAGTTCACTTGAGAAATGGAAGTTTCTTCCTGGAGATATAATTTTGAGTAGATAGCGTGAAAAAGTGATTACGAAAATTATCCATGAATTGGTCGGTCCACATTCTAAAATTGATATTCATGAAACGTAGTAAAAAAGCTGCAGGGTCATCCGAATAACGAGTTTTAAACATTTTTCTTCGCATAACCGATTCGAATGGTCTCAGCAGTTTCGAAAATAGCTCAAGTTCTTTGTATCCCGTCTTGATGTTAAAGCAAATAAATATTGCGGAGTGTAATTCGAATTTTATTTATATATTTCATGAAGCAATCGTATCATAGTATGAAAAATGATTTTTCAAAAATTTATTCGATTCGACATAAAACGCCCCATATGCTTGTAAAGCCACGAGACAATCGTAATGCAAAAAATTTTCATTTTCATCGAGAGAAATCAAAACTCACCATCGAAAAAAGTAACCATCCCTAAGCCATTTTCCATTCCTTTCGATGAACTTCAACAATATGATCCAATTTTTTAATTTGAGCTTTCTAATACCTAGTCTACGATACGTTATATATTTCAAAGCCCAGGTGATATGCGCGATGTACACGAATTTACACAATGTTTGCATTATGTTTACATCCCCGAAATCGTTATTTTATGTACGTATTAAATCATACGAAATCCAAAGACGTTATGTACTTAATTTTCAGCTATGAGAAAAATTGAGATCAAACTTCGTGTAAGCATTGTGTAAACAGTTTACAAAGTGTTGACGTAAACGTGTCTGCTAAAGTACATACAGACCTACGAATTTTATTATGAAAAATCGTCTGAGATTTTATATGCTTTGAAAAATATAACAATGAGTTTTGAAATGATCGGTTTATCGTAAAAATAAACTATTGAGTATCGAAAAATTGTGCAGACATTATTTGCACGTATATTTCACCTGGGTAAAACTGGACGCATTCGCTAAACACGACTGTTCTGAATTATGGTACACTCTATTGAATGAGTCTGTGACCATGGTGCCAATATGCATTGGCAGTCGATCCTCTGTTTTACATAGCAATAATACTGATGCAGGTTTAAGATGTACAAGGTTCTGTGCACTCTATATAGTTTTTTTTTTTTTACAAAATTACAGGAGGTCAATCTCCTCGAAATGCCCTGATAAAAACATTTTTCCGCGACGTTTAAAATGGTTATGTCGATCGCAGAAACGTTAATTTACTGCAATGTTTAAAAATACTTCGTTCGTCGTAAAAAAGTAGATAAATGAGTAGGCGGACATTAAAAATGGAGAGCGTTATTATATGGAGGTTGAAAAAGTTTTCGATAGGGTGTAAAAATATGTTTCCAAACTTTAAAAAATTGGTTCGATTTTGGTATAAAACGTTGGCATTTTTGGGAAAAAGGGATCATGGATACGATTCCCATGTGAATAAAATTCTAAAAATAATTTTTTCGATTTTTAAAAAATTGTATTCCTAGTTTTCAATTTTTCCTTGTAAATAGTGCTTGCGGAATATTTTGTATCAGTCTCTCATCGAAGGATGCAAATTATTGTACAGTAGGGCCTAAATTTAACGTATCGAGTACTTGAAAACTTTGCAGATTACATGCCGAATGATGATTGCGCAGGGCCGGATGGAGGCGAAAAAATTGAAATTATAAAAGGGAAAAAATTTCAAAGAAACTGAAATTATAATTATTCTGTCATTTGAAAGGGGAAAAAGTAATTGGGCGTTGGAAACAAATTGTTCGAGCACCTAATTTTTTTGGTTTCGAGAATTTTGCAATCCAAATTTCAAATCCAAAATATTTTTCGCCTGAGTACCTCTTGATCCGGCCCTATAATCATTTATAGCCTAACGAATACAGTGAACTCAATTAATAATAGTTGTACTATATATTTACAAGACGCATCAAGGCCCATTTTGCATTACATTCCAATCGCAACTATTTAAACCATTAAACCTAGTAGACATGTTTACGTAAATACATTGTAAACAGCATAAAGTTTACTTAGAATTTACGTAAAAATTACGTAAACTGTTAACATAAAATTTACGTAAACATGTCTGCTAGTAAAATTAGTTGGTTTTGGAATTTTGAACAAAATGTAATTTGCAATGAAAAGAATACTTAATCGCAAAATAAGTATTCGGTTCATTGTGTTTTTGCGATCTCTTAAAACTATCGGTGCAAAAATATTTCATTTTGTCGAAGTATCGATAATTTGCACACTTATTTGGACAATGTTTTTTTTTTGTCGTTTTCTTCGAGAAACAAGTCGATTAATATTTGTATACCTTATTACGATTAAATAATTCATCAATCGGGTTTTGCAAAATTTGCACTTTAGTTTGCATTGGTTGAGCCCATTAATATATTCGAGAAAACTGAGCTACACTTTATTGCTTGTGTTAATTAATTTATGATTATTATTATTTTTGGTAAAATTTTTTTGGTAAATGTGGGATTGTTATTATTTGACTTTGTTTCAGTATACTTAAATTTCTAGGTACATAATTAATTTATGTAGTTACATTCGGCATTGCCGTTCCATGTTATTTCCCACACCGTTCGGCATTTTTAACAATATTGACGGGGTTTGTTTATTCATGTAATTTCACATTTGCGGATATTTATTACAAAAATTAAAATGGTAGTCATTAATTGTAGGAATAAAAAATTCTGCGGTAAGGATTGTCTATAGACGTTGATAAAGTTTACAACAGAATGAATTTAAAATCCGATTATTTAAGTCAAGCGTGGCCATTTTGTGCAAAAACTGAAAATTGTAGAAGAATTGTAGGCCTAAAGTTTCTAAGAAAATATTCATCTGGAATAGTTCTGGTATTTTTGGTCGGTTACTTTAATTTGGTACCAGCTTAAATCTGGGGGTGATAGAAAACTTTTTATGTTTCACGAAAATAATTTTCATTTTCTCGATAGAAAGTCGTCGCTGACGAAATTGCATGACGGAAAAATATTTTTTTAAAGCGTAAAAGAGAGAAAAAATTCGAGATTGGAAGTCATCGAAAATTTTCGACTCATGGATGAAGAATATACGTATCGATTTCTTGAAATGCAATAACTTGCATAGACGAAAAAACATAATTTTTTCATTTCTATTACAAAAAATCATTACATTAGCACGAAGAAATTTCTAAATAAATAAAATCAGAAAACCATAATAAATCACCACAGCGTTTAATAAAATTCTAAATTAAAAGATACAGCAAGCGTTTGATTTGTTAAAAAAACCTTAAAATTCGTCTCAAAATCTAAAAAAACCTAATTTTTATTTCACCTAAACGTTCATCAAGACAGTCAAGGTAACCTTGCTTCAAGGTCATTCAAGTTGCGACGAAGTGTCTTAAGTCCAATTTATCTTCAAATCAAAAAATCGGCGAATCTACAGGCACACAAGATGGTACCTCCAAATAATGCTGATAATGACACTTCCACCAGGGTTTCCCCCGCTAAAATTCTTCTGCCTACTCAAAATCCCTCGAAGATCGTACAATATGTACATGAAAATCCTTCCCCGGAAATCTCCCCTTACGCTCAGCGTAACGCGAATGAAACACAAGAATTCAACCCTAACGCGATTGCAACCCCCAAGTAACCTCACACCGACCTCTGAAGGTCACACTTAGAACCTACTGACGGCCTCGTCGTCCGCGACGAAGTAATTGCAAGTTTTCACAGCCGATCCATACATGTTGTACGTGGGACTGACGAGGATGCGCGCTGTCGTTCCAGCGCAGGTGAAGATTTTGTCGTCGAAGCCGTTGGGGGGCGGAAAGCGGGCAGGGTTGGGGACGTTGCATTTTTTGTCGCGCTTGAGAATAGTCATGCGGCAGTCCTCGGGCCCGGGGCGCAGCGGCATCGAGGGGTAGTTGGGCTGGCGGGCCAGGGTCGTGAGGGCCCGGTCGCCGGTGTCGTTGAAGCTGTGGTGCCTGACGATGCTGCGCTTTATCCTGCAGTGCTCGTTACCGACCTGGCCCGTCATCGCGGTCCCGTGGGTCTTGCACGCCTCCACCCCCGGCACCGGCGACAGCGAGGTCGGCCCGTACGAGCCACCGCTTTGCCGGCGGTCCAGGATGTGCACCAGCTCCACCGACGGCGTCGGGGAAAACGTTCCCTGCTGCGAACACAACAGTAGAAAGATAAGTGAGGAGTCTTACATGATTCGTGCACAACATTCCATTTGAACAAATTCTGATGTTTTTTTACAACGTACCTGTAGAGAAGGTCTCCTCAGAGTCCCACCGTCCATGCCGATGAGTTTGACGCCCTTAACGTTCTTCGTCTTCACCTGACAGTCGTTCAGATTCAAGTTCAGCTCCATGTTGCTGCGGTCCCCGGGCTCCCGGACTTTTTCCCCGTTGTTGCAGGGCACCTTGGTGAAGCTGGAATTGACCGAGTGGATGTGACCCACGCTCGGTGGTCTCGCGATTCCACTGACGCACTGGATGGTGGGTGGGCTGAGGGCTCGCGAACCCGGCAAATGCCTCAGCCCCAGAATCTGGCCACCGTGGCCATCCAGCATGTGGCTGTTTTGGATTTGCCGGCTTGAGGCGCACATTTTCCCCGATTGCTCCTGCAGGAGTTTCAAATTGTGCAGGTTTTGATTAGCGTGCTGGATGATGTTCTCGGCGCTTCGGCTTTTCATCACTTCGCAGCGTTCCATGGACTCGCGGCGAGAGATCACGTTGAGGTTCGTCGCTTCGGAGACAGCATCGAAAGACGGGGTGCGGGTGATGCTTGTGTTCTGTGTGGGGGAAGTTTTTATTTTACTTTGGGGGTAACGAGAAGTGAATCAATAATGTGTGTATACGTTTATTATTACTGAATGCAATGGTAAGTGTTGAATCTTACGCTGGAATCTATTAAAGCCGCTCCAGAACTGCTTTGGACCACTCCTGATGACGCGGTTTTATTCTTGTGGGAATAAACGTTGAGCACGTCGCAACATCGGGGGAAGTAACCCTGGCCGAGGAGGTTTCTCGTGAAGAAACTCACGACCAGCTGGGTCGTGAGTGCGGAAATCATCGCTACTGTTCGAAACGGAAATTTCTGCGTTTGGTTCTCTCGATCGTAGTATGGAAACTCGATGTACGTCGGTATTCCCACGGTCTTTTCCCCGCCTGCGGGGCAATTTTGACCTGAATTTAAGTATAAGCGAAAATACGAACAAAGGAGAAAAAATTTACAAAGACTTTTCTGAAAGAATATGAAACCTTTTTTGGCTGTTCGAAGTCAGTTGCAAATTACTCGATTTTTCCGAAAATATTTGCATTTTCAGATTTTTTTTACATTTTTCGGATACAGAGTACTGATACAGGAAAATTTACGACATCGATGAATTCCTCTCACCGGCGATTCGTAATGAAATGGCCACTATGAATCCTGCAAGTGATCCATACGTATCGACCAACGATGGCCAATGAATTACGGATAGAAGTTGCGGGAATAGCACCACGTACACGATGTCAGAGCAAATATATCTGGAAAGACGAACAAACTGTAAAATTTTTATAAGTTTTTGATTCCCAATTCTTATTCAATCAAGGGATCCGTAATTCTGTTTTTCATTCGTCTGTAATAAATAACTTTTTATTTCGAAGACGCCATAATTACTCTCAATCTTCCAAGATCGAAGTTTGAAAAAAAGTCGCATCAAAAAACAAAAATATAATTCAAAACTCGTAGATTTTAATCACAAATTAAAAAACTTCTGTAAAAACGATGTACAAGCAAAAAAATCCATCCACTTACGACATGTAGTAAACACTCTTGACAGTAAGCGCGACCGAAGCCGAGAGCAGAGAAATGATCAGCACCGAAATCCGCAAAACCCAGTCGAGCTCTTTATCAGAAGCCTGGAAAAGTCCGGCGTTATTTGACAAGCGACATGAATCAAAGCTCGATTAATTACTCGCCGTATAAATTTATCCGGCGCGCATTAAAAATGTACACCGACGTCTCTCCCGGCGAGTTATTTGCCCATTAACGATTATGGAGCGTGCATTTACCTTCGGTCTGAACGTGAGCCTGTAAACATTCCTCGCGAACATTGAACTGCTTGCCAATATACTGGAATCGGCCGATGACATGACCGCGGCCGAAATCGCCCCCAGGCCTGAAAAATTCATTTTCCCTCCCTGTTTGCTTTTCATTTTCGCCAGTGAAATCGACGCTCTGACTTTTTCGGTCGCGTTCGTGGTTTTTGATTATTAATGAACGCGATGTTAAACACGACGGGGATTGGTTATTTTATCCCGTTGGCTTAATTTAGCAAGTTACATCCAACGTCGTTAATATTATATTGAGACCACTCAACAGAGACATTAGAAATGGAAAATTTGCCTATAATTTAGAACATTCTGAAATTTGGATATAATTATCGTATGGATGTAAACCAGAGAAATCCAATTCTGAGACCTTTCCTGATTTGTGGAACCCGGTATTTTAATTACACTCACCGAAGAATGAGACCCAGTGCGGGGTCAAATGCCGAAGGACCAAGGGCAATACCGCATTCCCATTGTCCGTGCCAGCGGTTTTATTGAAACTCTCGACCAAGGACCAATCAGTGGAACGAGCGATGATTCCAATCATCGCGGAAGGCACGGCCAATCCCAAGCACCCGAACATCGAAACTATCGAAAGCGTTTGCGCTGCTGACGTGCTTTTTATACTGAGTATTCTTTGAAAATACGCCTTCAACAAATGAAATACACAAACGATAATATAATTTGTACTTCTCATTCTCATCTCGTGATTTGTTGATTCGATCGTGGGAAAATGCGAAAAGTATTTCGAACTCGAGTTCACCTGCCACGGGATCCCGCCGAAAATAAGGAGCAGCATTTTGTCGATCCACTCGCCCAAATCTTCCGTGCTTATTTCGCCGAGCCACTCTTTTGTCGCGAGGTTTCTTTCCAAAGAAACGGCCGGATGCAGGGCTGCGAAAGGCGCGGAAATTGCGAGACCCAAAGTGATGCAGATAAGTTGCAGCGCGTCGGTACAAGCCACGGAGTAAAGCCCGCCTAACGCCGTGTATCTGCGAAGCACACGCAAGTACGGCTTTTTGTCTCGACTGAATCTCGAGTACCGGTAAATGCCACGGAATTTGCATGCTTTCATGAACGATGATTTCGTTGCTCGTCGTGCGTATGCATATCTGATTTATGACTTTGTACAGAATATGATAAAAATTTAACTCCATAATTGCAAAAGTTTTTGATAAATTATCGTGTATTCTTGGATACTTGACGATTCAAACGAATTCATGCAGAATTACGGTTGTATCGTAATAAATTTACGTGGAACGTATTTATTCCAGTCGCTAGTGAATAAATATCTTCCGATCAACCTGAATGCAATGAATAAAATCCAACGAAGCAGAACCCCACTCGAATAACGACGCCACGATGAAAAAAAAAGCGAAGATGGAAAACTCGAAAACCACGATGACGGAATTCCCGATATTAATTCGAAATGTTCTCGTCGTCAATTATTCGCATCTCGTGAGATCCTCGAAAAACCGTGGCTCTCCTATTTTATATTCCGCGATATTTCACAGTTCGCCGGCTCCAGACGCGGCGCGGATTTTGCCGGTCCTTTTAACCACGGCAATAATTCCGTGGGCATTTACATGCCGCATTAAAATGTATTCGATTACGCGGCCATAAAGAAGCGCATCGGAATTCGCGGCGGAAGCAATTTTTCCGGGACGCGAAACCCGCGTTTCCTTGACAAATGAATTTTTGTCGCCAATATTTCTCCCTTAATCCCTTCCGGTAAAAGCGCAGAAAATCGCATATTACTCGACTTTTTTTTTGTTGGCGTCGTCGCGAACTTTGCAATTCGAAAGCCCGCGATTTCGAGGATCATGTTAGAGCGTGATGAATGGGCTGGATTTTTCATAGCGGGTTTTCTGCAGCCGGGGATTGATTATTTTTTTCTCGACGAGGGAATTTTCGGGTTTTGTTTTTGGGGGAGTTTGATAAATTCGGGGAGATTCAAGAATGTATTATTAAGGTGTGAACAAAACCGCCAGGGTGACACGCTGCAATGGGTATATTATGATAAATTCCTCGGTTTTCCGCAGATTTTCCGCGGAAAACCACGATGTCACGGTAATTGCTTTGGGGGCGTATTATGAGGACGTCGCGGGACTCACGTGGCAGCCAGCAAAGCGGAAGCGCAGACGCTAATGTTGGGATTAATGTCGGCTACGGCGGAGAGCGAGCTTCCTAGGGCCTTTAGGACGGCGCCGCACCAAAATAAATCAGCGCAAAGTGCAGGAAGAAATAGCAAGCCGCCCACCCGGGCGCCGTAATGTTGCTGAAACGGGTCGAGGATCGTGACGTGCTCGGCTTTTCGCATGGGTTTCACAAAAAGCAGAGCCCCTGAAACATGCGCAAATATAAAAAAATTTTGTTCACTTGTTATTTACTAGATTTCCCATGATATTCTGAAACAGTTTATCCTCTGCCATTTTCCGAATGGAACGAATTATGTAAAGTATACAAATTTTTCGGAATTATGGAAATTTTTCAGTTTAGCCAAATTTTTGGTGGATTTCTCTAATATCAAAAAATGTGCATATTTGAAAAATGTATGCTTTTTCGTGAAGTATAAAAAAATGATATTTTTGCCTGAAATGACGAAATTTTTATTTCAAATCACTGAAACATAATTTAATGTACATTACAACTCTTTTTCTTCGAAATATATCCCGACATACTTCGCTCTAAATTCTTCTTCCACTCTCGACAATCAAATTTTCTGGAAATTTCTTTTTCCAGAGCCGAAATCCTCCCCACAAATCTAAATTTTCCGCGTGAATAATCCGTGGCGCAAAATCTGAGACTTCCTCGGAAACGAGATTTTCTCGTTTGTGTACTTTGACTCGAGCAATCCTTTCCCAACCGAGGTAAGAAAAGCAGCAGACACTCGAAAAGTTGCTTCATAAAGAAAGGAATATTCGCCTCGTTTTAATTCAACGCTCCCCCGCGTGGCTTGTGATAAAAATGGGCTTTGAAAGTCACATGGCAGTTTTTTTGCAACACGATGGTTTTCGTTCGGACAATGAAAGACCGGCTTTCTTTGAGCTCCCGGGAAGTGAATCGCCACTTTTTAGAGTTATTCCTAATTAAAGATTACTCACCGAACAGCAAACTGAGGCTGTATCCAACAGGCACTTGGCACCAAACCAGCCCTTTGGTGTACATCGCTTCCGCTGTTCCATTAATGAAGGCTCCTCCGACCCAAGTAGCTGGAATTTCCGTAATTAATGACGTTATTGATGTTCGAATTACAGCTCCCGTCTTAATGTAAAAAGCGATATCCGCATTTCGAGGTATTGAATAAAATGCGTTTTATTTGGAGAGGGTTGGTTAGAAAGTTCGCATTTTGGTCAAAACTGGTATCCCTCATTAAAAGTGTAGAATTTCATTATTGCATATTCAAACGATATCTATTCCTGAATTACGCGTGTGTAGAAAAGGACATGTGCGCTACCCGACAAAGTCTGCATCTGCCGCTGATGCTATTCGATCCTGTTCGCGAGTGTTCATTAAGGTAATGGGCGAATGAAAAACCGCTTTCCGCTCTTTTCCCAATGGTTTCGGGAAAAAATCCTCTGTAAATCCTATGGAGCCCTTGAAGCTCGGACGGGCAACCGTTGTGAAAAGGACAAAGTAACTAATTCGCGTGTAATCGCCCGCACGCCAAATTGCGTGGAAGTGCTTTTGGGTGGGTTCGATATTCCGGGATCATCTAAATTCATGTCAAATTTCGTGGTTGAGGTAGATTGCAAAATGAATTGTGTATGGGTCATTTTGGATGTGTATCGATGGATGCCCTGCGAAAACGGGGTGCTTTCATCGTGTTTCGAAATGAGGGGAGATTTTCACCTCGCGGATTTCGATCATTTACGGATAAACATGTCGAAATTTAATACTTACGAATTTCGGATATTGATATCACTAGGGTTGTTCGAGAATTTCGACATTTGGATTTTTAATATTTTCGAGTTTTTATAATTTTTTGTACAGTAAATGATTACATTGGTCTAATTTTATAATTTTTTTAATTTTCCTACCCATTTTTGACGACTGTATGTTTTTTGCGAGAAAAAAAAATAAATCATTGTATTAAGAATTAAAAATTTTTTATTATTTAACAGTATTCAGACATTTACAAATCCAAACTTAAAAATTGCGATAATTCGAAAAATTGTGATTACTCGTTCATAAATCATCCTATTCAAATAGAAATTCATAATTACGTAAATTTCTGAATTCCGTTTTTGAAATTTCCGAATGTGTCCAAACGCAAAAAAAGCAATAAAACTCCAATTTACGAAAAGTTAGACATTTATAGAGCATTTAAGAAGTAAAAATAGTCAAAACCTCGTAAAAAGTTCAAGTTTTCTCTTTTTCAAAAATAATTAATCTGCTCAACCCAAAATTAACTTTAGTTAACTCACTATCGAGTCAATTCTGGATGCGTACTTTTTTCCTCAGTTGGATTGGATAAATAAAAATCAAAGACTGTCAGTTTCTAAAATAACTTACCAACTAAAGTAATGACGCCGAGGAAAAGGCCGATTTCACGATCGGCAAGGATCAAGCTCTCTTGACCGCGCGTGCTCTTTTTCCTCCTGGTGGCGGCTGCCCATACGCCGACACCAACTACTGCGGCGTAAAACGCAGCCACTCCAGCTACTCCTGTCGCGTAGATCGTCATTATTCTCGATTCGCGCGAACCTGCAATGACAAAATTCGCAACCCCTTCGTAATTAAAAGAAAAGCCCCGAGCACATCTGCCTTCCCTATCAAAATATCACAGTCCGAAGAACTTCAATGTCATGCTATGATACGTAGACTATTTTTCATATTTTTAAACGCACTT
Source organism: Platygaster equestris (assembly GCA_030522785.1). Classification (NCBI taxonomy): domain Eukaryota; kingdom Metazoa; phylum Arthropoda; class Insecta; order Hymenoptera; family Platygastridae; genus Platygaster; species Platygaster equestris. Next base: position 21,223 of record JAPYZK010000445.1, read on the forward strand.
TTTCCACGGTGGAGTGATAAATAAAGTTCGTGACTGAACTACAAATTTTACCAAGTTATATAATAATTATAACAATTGTTAAGAAGTCTAATTGTGTTATATCATGCAACTGAAAATTGATATTATAAATTCAATTATTTTATGTGTAAGAATTGTAATTAGTATATAATCTACAACTGAACATTATTGTTGTGCAAAACGTATAAATGAATGAAAATAAAACGGATATCTGACGAAAGAGTATTTCATTTTCTTGCATTTCGAAAACACCAGGTTTTTGAGGCATTAAAAATAAGCGCATAGCAACTTTTTTCGAAACCCTCGACGAAACTTGAAACGAGGGCAAGTCCACTAGACTCTCCCGCCTCGCCTTCAATTAAACGTAAATCGCGAGAAAACTCGCGGAGGCGCAAAGTAAAGTCTGCAGGACCCGCGGAGTCTGCGGGTCTGCACAAAGACGCGTTTCAGTACAGAATACAGGTTTTCTAATTAGCTACGGAATTCTTTTGTTTTCCCTCCCGCGGTGAGATTATCGATGTTTGCCCAAAGAAAACGAAGATTTTTGTTTTTTTACCTGTTCACTTTTTTGCTCCTGAGCAACGAAGAATGGTACGAAAAATCTGCTTTATGTCTCATTTCAAAAGGAAATACCCCAAAAAAACGCAGTCGCAAAAAAAAACGATCACATTTTCCACCCTGGCTCAACTTGCTCTGTATTCAAATAAGAGTGTTTAAAATACGAGCGACGACCTTCGATAGCGGGTTTTGCTCTCGTCTTTGGACGTTTAAGCCGCTTTACGCGGCGCAAACTTGAGGACCCGGTGCAAACGAACGCGCCGATCCTGCGAAATACATGAATACTCGATCGTTCGCTCGAATCGATCCACGCAGCTTTGTTTTTCAGCCGCGAACTAAAAAAATCCACGGAAGTATTTCACGTCGGACTTGATACAGTGGCGAGGTGAAGCGGTGCATCCACCGTGAACTTTGAGAGCTCGCGACGAGTCACGACCTGACCCACCCAATATCTGGGTCGCTTTTGAATTTTAATTCCCCGTCGGTCGAGCGTGGCTCGCTTTCCCGTTCCATCGAGCAACGTAAATGAGTAAATAGCCGAACGCTTCGGGCGGAGAAAAGCTCGGGAAAACTTTTTCCTCAACGTCGCGAATGTTTCATCTTTCGAAGTTTTTGCCGTCTAAATATATGATCGTCTGGTCACAGTTTTAGGTAGTCTAGGTCTAGTTCAGTATTTTTATCGTTGTTATTCAAGAAATGATACGATCAGAGAAAATAGATTAGACAATGGCAGAGGAATTTGTCTTAGAATTTCATGAGCAATCTATGGTTTTATGTTATAAATAAATATCCTGTATAATAAAGCCACCCTTCAACTCATATAAAATTCTAATGAGATGCTCGTGATACCGATAATGACATCAATTGCAGACATACATATTTCTTTTCCACAACATGTGTATGATTTGAGAAGACAAGGGCTATAGAACTCAGAAGAATAATTTGAAAAACCCAATGGAAAAAACTGTGATAGGGTGTAAAAAACCTAGTGAATAGGGAGAAGAGGATTTTTTAAACCCGTCAAACACCCTGTATTTCCATATACTCAACCGCGATAACAACGTAACTGGCAGAAACTCGCGCATTTACATCCGAACAGTCGCACTCCTTTCACAATCACGCAAAAGTTGCGCCTCGCGCTTATTATACTCCTCAACGTAGCTTCCTGGTCTCGCTTTTCAATTTTCCTCCCCAAAAGCCCTCCCCTCGACGATTTCGAGCAGACTCTCTCTTGCGCTCAACAAACGAGCATTGAGCCGTAAAAAGTTTCTTTCAGCGCGTTCCAATTCGTTTCAGCTCGTTCCTCAAATGCCACTTCACGTTTCTACACTCTACATCTAACGGAATAGTAAAAAGGGGGTTTTGAGAATCAACCTCTTTCCCTCAGAGAAAAATGGAGATACCCTGAAGAATATTTAGTCAGACCCCTTTTTCAAGGGTGCTACGAAAATCATGAATATTTGCCTTATAATCTGAACGGGGGGTTTTTAAAGTGTCATTCATCCCTCACTAAATCGTGGTAAATTTGGAACTTGAAAGGCTTGAAAGTATTTCGACAATGCTGAAAAGACATACAAGTCAAGAAATTAAAGAATCTAAATCTCCGAAAGTTTGTGGGTTTTGATCACTACCTATCTCTACATTAGATGAGAGAAATTTGTGTAGCGTTAAAAAATTTTTTGACTATCGAAGCATCGAAATTAAAAACTTGATAATCGTTATTTCAATAAAGGTCATTTTTTCACCCGAACGTATGAGAAATAGAGCCTTATTGAAATGGCACTTATCAAGTATTGTATTTTTTTGTTTTTGTTTGTTAATTCGACACAATTTTTTTTATAACCATAAAGAATGCTATCAACGTCGTAAAATTCACAATCTTCGAACGTTCTCCTTCGCCAAGAGAACAAAAAAAAATTCAAAGATTCAAACATTTTTCATCAGAAAACACCAACTTATCACCCAAAGCGATTCTTATCAAACAACCCCCTCTCACAACTTTCTCCCCCTAATAAAATGCCGCACAAAAACTTCGTGATTAATTTTAAACGATACATTGATCGATCCCCGTCTCAAAAAATGTTCATTCTGCCGATCGATTGATTGACTGATTATTCACTGCATTTAGGTCTACACCTTTTTGCTATTTTATATTGAAAACAGTAAAAATTTCGATGTTATGAGTATAAACACATATAATTATCCGTGGAGGATCGATCGTCTATAAATAAAGCGTGAGTTCGGTCGTCCTCGGAACTCACCTCGGAGCCAGCGTCTCACCGTTGGGGCGCCGGCCGTGTGCTGGGTCCCATGTTCCTGATCACGCTGCCCCAGGCGTCATCCGCAAGACCCCGGAAAACGGCCAGATGAAAGAGATGCGAAGGGTGGCCCGCGAGATGCTGCGACGGGCAGCGCCGGCGTGTCGGAGCGTACTACTGGGTACCACCAAGGGCGGCTCGGCGCAGCATCCCTGAAAGGAGCCCGAGGGGTGGCGGTGGCCGGGGGATGAAACGAGCACGCGCGGGGGATGAAAATATTGGGGGAAAAATAAAGATCCGGAGGCGATTCCCGCGAACACCTGTGAGGGGTTTAGTTTTTGGAGCAGAAAACTTCTTCTTGCACTACGAAAAACACCTCGAAAAAGATGATCCAGGGGGTTGTACATAAATTATGTCTCTGGCAGTTTTGGACAGGGTTTGGAATGTTACTACGAAATAATTCAAGTTACTCGATGCGTTGAAGTGACTTTTTTGAAGAGAGTGATTGGTTACGTTACGATGTTAATGTTTGGATAAAGTAACTGGCTGCTTGAGAGTAGCGTTAAATTATATTACTTGAATGACGAAATTTCTGTTGAATTCACAAATATTGAGTATGCAGGTCAATGTGAAGATTGGCATGCCATTCGACGTCATTTTTGCTCATGAAGAAGGATGTCGAGGATTTTTTGATGGGTTTACACATTTTCTGATGATGTCAATTATTTCGAAATTTTCGTAATATTTTGATGGTTTTTTTATTATTTATTAATTTTTAGATGATTGTTTTTTATAATTCGGTGGATTTATAAATGTTTTCTAGAATTTTGGAGCATAACAACGGATAAACTTTATCATATGATTGAAGGATATTGTCCTACAACGAACGTTTGGAAGTGCCATATTATATTGAAAAAATCGATGGGCATTTTTGATAATTTTTTTAATTTTCTATAAATCAAAAACAATTCACCAAATTTTCTACAGCCGATGTAAACTCTTAGACTGAAATAAAATTTGAAAAATTGTTTGTCAAATTCATGGATTTTTTCGGCAACTGTTGAGAGTTGAAAATTATCGAGTTTGGACAATTTAAAAATCTATGAATATTTATCATATCTTTAAATATTTCCGAATGTACAAAATGACAAGAAGTTTTCATGAAAGAACTTAATGTTGATAAATATAATTCCATTTTTTTCCGCGCGTAATGAGGAAAAATAGAGATTTAGAGTACACTAACAGGTTCGAATGACAGTTTCATAATTGTAAATAATACTCAGCTGCGGAAAATTTCCTACTTTCCATCGTGGTTGATGAAAAATGTAGGAACTGTTGAAATTTTTTCATCGTTAAGACAAATAAAAATGTTAAGTCAACAATTCATTCCAATCAAATATTAAACGGACATCCCCGAGATGGAAAATGTTTCATTTGTACAATAATCACATCCTATTAAAAATTCACGACTTTTCGAAAATAATCATTTTTATATAAACGTTTCACATGAAACGTTTATATAAAAACTAACTAACTTAAAAAACTTAACTAACTAACTTAAACTAACTAACTTACTTAACTAACTTAATTAACTAACTTAACTAACTTAAAAAAACTTGAAATAGAAAAAAAAAGGAAAACTACCCTGCGTTTCAGACCTCCTTGAAGGAAGGGGGGATGGTTCAAATTCCTGAAATTTTTCGGACATTCTTCATGGACGACCCCTGAGCGATAAAAAAGAATTGTATCAAGGTTGTCATTACGAACATTGAAAAAGAGAGGGAAAATAATAAGTTCAGTGATTACAGTGATTATTGGATGGAATCGAGCATTTCGGGAATTTTCATGGAGATGATGATAAGATCAAGGAGAAAGCGAGGGTGTTATTGCGGGGGTTGCAGAAGGGGCAGAGGGATGTAAAGAGAGAAAGTGCACACGCGTCGGTGTATTATTGATCTGTGCGCGCAAACTCGCGTCCATTACGGGGGCACCCTTCGCAACTTGTTTCGCTTCTCGTTTCGGGGGGTTTGCAGCCCCTCATCCAAACGAGGGAGGATCGTGCGCAAGCTTCGGAGCGAGAGCGGCGCTTTCGTCCAAATCTTCCGTCCTGATCGAGCTATGAAATTATTCCGTTTTGATTTCATCGCGAATTTTGCATTGCCCATAGAAGATCGGATATGTTTCGGAGAATTTTTGTTGTCTGGGTATTTGAACTAAACTGGATTGGAGTACATGTGTTTTATAGGTGATGCGCTCTAAAATTTCAAAATAAAATTCAAATTCAAATTAAATTAAAATAGCAAAATTTATTTGTTTCCTTTATCTTACATGAAATTTGATTAAAAGTGAGGAAGGATTGCCGGTGGAAATTTGTAAGGGTGGTTTTCAATTTTTATTTTAAGAATATTTTTAATTATATTGTATCATGGGTAGTAGAAAATTTGCGATACTTCTGAATTTTACAAACAATCTTCGCAGTATAGAAAATGTAGAAAGTGCAAAATACAAAAAAAATCCAAACATGCACAATCCTGTTATAATCCTTTCCCCGTATTTTTTCTTTTAACTCAACAGTTTTGATTTTCGTATTGCAAAAAATCATGATCTTTTGAAACTTTTATAATTTTGGAAAATTGCAACTTTTTGTCTGGAAGCATATCATCCCATTTTTGGTAATTAAATGTAATACAATATAAGAACGGGTGAAAATAAATAGATTGATGTTTAGCTAGCTTTCCGGATCTTGTGAAATTTTGAGGAATGAACGAGTTCAATACAGTAATAATAATTATACTCATGAAGAAAATACCACCTTCGATTGGAAATGCCTTGGAATTTCTGAAATTTGGCATTATTGCATGTGTCAGCAATTATAAAGCTCATTACCATCTATACAATCGATATTTCAGTTCTAAGTGTTGCAACCACTATGATCGCGACGTACGTGGTTCAGATGGAGGTAAAGAAGCCTTTTCGCCCATTTTACACTGAGAGAATTGTTTTTAACCAGTCGAATATATCTACGAATCAAGAATGTAGGAAAAGAAATTTTGTTCTAGACTACTGTATAATTTTACGAATTTTGGAAATAAAAAATTATAAAGTTGTAATGGTACGCCGCGGCTGCACGGGCGGGGCCCGCGGTAACGTTATTTCCGTTAATCTTAACCATTTTTCCATTTTAAAATGTGCTCACTTTAATGGAGTTATAATAAAGTGAACCACAGAAACTATAATATTGCTTAATATATTCGAAATATTGGAACCTTTCCGTAACAATTTTTATTTTCAAATGCACATTCAAATGTGTGTAGATACATGTCAAGGGTGCGTTCCAAAATGCGCTATAAATTAGAACTCGCTTCGATGTTTAGAACGCATCCCTTGAGATGCGTTCCGAAAGTAGACTGAGTTTGAATCTTTCTTGGCACGCGTCGCGTCATAACAAGAATTAACACCAGGGTTCCCAGTATTGGCTAATTAAGGCCGGCATCGGCTGGTAATTTTTTTCGATTGACTGGATGGCTAAATTTTTGGCTAGTTGAGCACAAAAAATTGACTGATTTAACTTTTTATGAATTTTAGTTCGTTGTCCCACTTCCATCTATCATCTATCATCATCAGTTAGTTGAATTCTTTCAGGTTCCTAGAGCCTGCTAATTTGCAACCTGATTTAGTAATGTTTGTAATACTGGCGTCGAGGTTTAACCTTGTACCAAGATTCAGAGTCGCACTGTCAAGCGAGTTCGTTACCGTGGCACTCGATTTTAACACCAAAATACTCAGTTATTTATATTGTTCCAGGTTCCTAGAGCCTGCCCATATCCAACCTAATTTAGTACTGTTTCGAATACTCGCGTCGATGTTTAATCTTGTACCAAGAATGCCATGTGTTATCAGTTATGTATATAGAGCACTGTGCCACCGTACCGCTTTTTCGTACCACACCATATTTACTAGGAACCCTGATTAACACGCATGCTGCATCTGCTTATACTGTGCTTATATGTGATAAAACGCCACAACAGAAAATTTTGACAATTTTGGACAATTTGGTTAAAAATTTTCCTCTGTTCTTCTATTATTCTTATTTTCGAATTCAGATTCTCGAAAATCAACAGAGAAAAAAATATCAAAAAGATATGTGTGTTGTTTTCTTTGGCTTTCTTTCAAATTCGCAGAAAGGAGCGAAAAATGTCGGAGAGAAAGAGGAATATTGAGGTGAGTTCCGCGAAAATCAACATGATTTTGTTATTGATAATTGACGAAGGATATGTTCCAATACAGTTTTTGGAACTACCAAAATGTTCAAAAACGCCATCACCGCGGTCTTCGCACAGAACACCAAAACGTCGTCGTCACATGAGCGATGTCATTGACTGCTTCGGCGATCTTGAAACAAATGTTCTCCGTGGTTTGCGAACACCAGAATCATCTACGTCTGGGGCATCTTGTTCGGTTTGCTGATTTTTGATTACTCCATTATATAATTTGAAAATGCACCCATCAATTTTTGTATTACAGTCACAGTGATAAGAGTTTTTGTAAAACTTGTTCAAAATTCACTAATTTTCTACAAAAATGCATGTTCAAAACTTCTATAAAATCCTCAGTGTTTATGAATAGGTTTTGTAAAAACCTGACAACTTTAAGAAATGCGTTTAAAATAAAAATCTGGGATAGGAATGATTTATATAAAAACTTTTTCTTTTGCAAAGTTTATATAAAATCATTTTATTGATCAGAAAAATTAAAAATCATGTAATCAATAGAAAAAATTTTGAAAATCATTTAAAACTCACTTTTGCATTTTTTCAGTATTCTCCAGATCCAGGATATGCAAGCCCGGAATCAAATTATTATCAAGAAGCCACAGATGCAGTGAAAGTTACATCAGCATGTTTTCCTTGCAGACGATCAAAAATTGAAAGGTGGAATAGATAATTCATCATACGGTGTTATTCATATCATACAAGGAGTATTGTCAATTTTGTGTGGAAAGACCGAATAGTTGAAAATCTCAAACCCAACCCATTCAGTAATAAGAATTTTTTGTTTACGTGTAGCCCTTTGAGCGAAGCTCGGGTTGTCGTGCCAGAAGAAGACGACTTCGAACCGTACACCATGGACCACAAGCACAGAGGAAAATGCGTTATCTTCAACCATGAATTTTTTGAAAACTTGGGGACTCGCAAAGGCTCGTCCAACGATGCTTCGAGAATACGAAAAACATTCCAAACTTTGGGCTTCCAAGTCTACATCCACAACAATTTGAAACATTGCGATGTTGTCGAAAAAATCAGTGAATGTAAGAGAACTAGGCTTTACTTTGTATTCAAAAGAAAATGCCTTTTTTCCAGAAATATCGAAATGAAACAGTTTTTTCCACTATTTTGCATGTTAAAAGTAACCAATTTTTTCATAAATGAAAAAATATCAGTATTTTGAACAAGTGTAAAAAAGAATTCTTTATACACAGTGGAGAAAATGGTCACTTTTTACGTGCTAAATAGTGGAAAAACTGTCACTTTTGAAAATTTTGAAAAGAGTAATTTAATGGTGTAGTTATGAGTGATGATGATCAAATTGTGAAGTTTATCATTTTGGTTTTAACTCACGTGAATGCACTTCTTTTCTAGTAAGCAAGGAAGATCATTCCAACCGAGATTGCATGTGTATATTCATGCTTACACATGGTTCAGACAATGATTTGATTTGGGCAAGAGATGTTGCTTACAACTTGGACACAATATGGAAACCATTCACTGCTGACAGGTGCAAAAGTCTCGCTGGGAAACCGAAACTTTTTTTCTTCCAGGTGAACATATAAATTAATAAACAAGCATTTATTATATTTCGCACAGAAAAATGATTCGGGTCGAATAATATTACAAAAGTTTCTTTAGAAACTTAATTGAAAAAATCGAGTGTTTCTTTGAAATTATGTGGTTTTTAGAAATCAGTATATTATCCATTTTTGGCAATTCAAATAAAAGAATCGTCTCAGGGAAATAAAGAAAAATAAATTTGAAAATCAATGTAAATCATTTATTGAACAATCGTACGTACTATACTATTTTGTATTGAACAAATTTGAAAAATTATAATCAATTTTTGTTACTCGAAAAAATTTAGAAAAATGTTGCTTTTAGCAAGCATCAAAATTTTTGCGGATGTATAAATAGTTACCAAAAACATAATTGTCAATGGAGAATCTAAATTATCGTAAATTCCGGTTCAAACAAAATTTTCGATGTACTTTTCCATCAATCAACAATTCATATTGAGATGGCGAAATCAAGTTTTTTAGCTGTTATCAGCAAGTGTTTCCAATATCGAATTTCTTGTAATTGAAAATAATTTGAAGTTTTTAATATTCTATTTTATTTTTGCATAATGTAATATTCTATTGATTTCATTCTATTTCTATAAGAATACTATTTTATTTCCTTTATATATATTTATATTATATTTCATCGATGTGTAATTTATATTTCATTTACATTTTTCAGACTTGTCGGGGCAGTAAACTCGACGGAGGTGCTCAACTTGAGAGCAGTGGACTCAATACGTGTTTCGACTCAGAGATCAGTCACTACAAAATTCCTACGCATGCAGATTTTTTATTGGCACACAGCACTGTTCAAGGTAAGCTACTGCAAACATTCGTTAGTGTTTTAGAACCATAACCCTGTGGCATATAACCCCCTCAAGCAATTCCTCAAAGGATTTTGAAAAATTCGTTCGCGTTTTAACGAGTTGTTGAAATTTTCGAATTGTTTCAAATGTACCTTAATCAGTTTACGTCCAATTTCCGGAAAACAATAAAGATCTTTTATCTATACAAATCAAGAAATTCATTTCCAATTTCAAAGTAAATAAAAAATTGTTTTTCAACTACCTTTTTTTTGTATTTTAGAATTAAAACACGTTATTGAATACGAAAAAAATAGCTTGATGAAAACACATTTTATATTTCTGATTTTAAAATTAGAAATGAATTTTATTGTTCAGAAATTTTTCTGTTTTTCCAAAATCAGACGAGAACTGACAAAGCTGCATTTTAATAAATTTGAAAATTTGACTAAATTTTAATTCCCTAACGCGATATAAAATTAACAACTTTTTTGAGCAATCAGTTTTCGAAGTGATTTTTTTCCTTCACTTCATAAGTCTTTCTCCTAACTTGTGGGAAAAGCAGCAATTTTTCCCACTCTTACCAGGGCCCCAAAAATACATATTTCTCGCGAGTGTTGAGTGAAAACGATTCATTCAATTTTCCAAAAATCCAAAAAATTACCGTATCATAAAAATTTAAGGGACTAATGTCCAGAAATAATCATTCCTGGCTGATGAAATATTCGGGTTCAGGTTTTTATTCTTGGCGAAATCCACAAAAAGGCACTTGGTACATACAAACACTTTGCGACGTAATCAAGAGTAATTACAAAACGATGGATCTGCTGAAAATACTGACAGTAACTGCTCGTAAAGTGGCGATCGAGTTCGAATCCTACAACGACATTAATCCGTTTCAGCATCGCCAAAAGCAGATGCCATCGTTAACTTCGATGTTGGTTCGAGATCTCTACTTTTTCTGAACTCTCGCGCTAAAATTGTTGCAACTTTTCGACGAAATCTCATACAATTGTGTTTTTCACTTTGTGCGTCAAAAATGGTGAATAGATTTTTGGTTTGAGCCTGCACAAAGCGTTTTCCACACTTTTTTTTATGCAAAGAGTTTATTTATTTATGCGTTTTTGTTCAATTTTTTACGTCGGTTTTGAAAATGCGATGAATTTAGTGCGACGAAATCGTATTCAATCGCGTTCTTCATTTTGCGCATCCAAAATGGTAAACAAGTTTGCGGTTTGGTCTTAAGTTTTTTCCGCACTTTTTTTGTTACACGAAGAGTTTGTTTATTTATTTATTTTTTGTTTAATTTTTTACGTCGGTTTTGGAAATGCGATGAATTTAGTGCGACGAAATCGTATTAAATCGCGTTCTTCATTTTGTGCATCAAAAATGGTGAATAGGTTTTTGGTTTGCTCTTCCGAATGTTTTTGGAACACGAAGAGTTTATTTATTTATTCGTTTTTCATTTTTTTTTTCACGTACTTTTTGGAAGGGTGATGAATTTATTTATGCGCGAGTATTTGAAATTTTTTGTTTAATGAATTACCGTCGTTGTATCACGTTTATTTAGATATACGGCGAGGAACGCGAATAAACGTTATTTTCGTTGTATCAATTCAAAGTTGTATTGTTTATTTTCTACTTTTTTTTTTCAAGTTTTACTTTTTGCTTGAAAAAAAAATGTTTCTAACATTAATTGTTTAAAAAAAAAAAAAAAAAGTCAGATGTGAGGAATTGTTAATTCTAAATATATTTTTATTCCTAAATCCATAAATCCAAGAGTTATATGAATTTGAAAATTGATGCTTTTAAAATGCATTTTTTTAAATTGTCAGATTTCATCATCAGTATAATATTTATATATGTATGCTTGATTGTCCGTGGATGATTCATTGCAATTTTCTGTGTCGCACAGGCAAAATGTTTCGGTAACGTTTACTTTTTTGTTGATGTTTTCCTACGTTCTTCGCCAGCAAGCATTTATCTGAATATCTTAAGTTGTTTTCACACAGGCTCTCATTATGAATTTTTGGTCGTCTCCTGTACGAAAACGAAAATGATATAAATACTTGAACACGTTTTTAGAGCAATTTTTGTGATTTTTATAGCAAATTTTGCCATATAAAAATGTTGAAACTGTAAATCCTGATCCGTATATAATAATACGAATATGGAAATTGAAAAATATTCAGTGGAACCTCCCAGTAACGTTTTTCTCGGTAACGTTTTCCCTCCCGGTAGCGTACAAATTGGACTCTCAGTAACGTTTTCAAGCTCTCCCCGAACCACTGAGCTTTGGAAATTCTCAACTATTTCTTAGTTTTTGCCTTAACCTGCGAAATTTTGAGATTTTTCCATTATATGATAAAATTACGAAGTAATCACTCGTTCATTTTGAGCATGGGTGGGCGATACTATTGTTCTCTCTCTTTTACCAAACGTCTTCTCTTGTGAGAGAGAAAAGGAAAATGGCGAAGTTTCTCATCCCTAATTTTGAGCAATTCTGAAATTATCTAAATCTAGAGAATTTTAAAGTCTCAAAGTCTTCTCTAGAAAATTTCTAATTTTAATAATAATTATCGATTATCAAATAATAATATTTTAATAAATATTATTATTTCTAATTTTGATAATTTAATGATACTAAAAATATTTGATATTTTTCGAAATGTGCAAAAATAAAAAGAAGAGTGAAAAAAGTTACATTATATCGTGTAAAGTTAAAAATGATATTAGCGATGTAAACTTCGTACACTACTATGTTATGTAAACAAAATAAATTTCAACAGTCGGAAAATTTTACTGATTGAGACGGCATTTCTAGCAATATTAACCTTCCTACACTCAGAACGCTCGCTGCGCCCCTGATCGTGAGGGTGCTATTTACCCCACTTACGCCACTATCTGACTTGTCTACCAATCAGATTTCGGGAAACTCTCCCCTGTTTTCCGGAAATTCCTCTGGAGAGCGCCTCACAGTGTCAAGTGATCTCTTTTTCCTTTGTGTTGCTTTGTGTCCAGTTAACCAGTGTCAACAATCGACTTGATTCGACTGTTTTCAATTGATCGAGTGCTGGAGAAGATAATGTCAACTTTTCTCCGAAAAAGTGAGTACAACAATCAATTTTTTCAACTGCGCGTGACAAAATCATTATTCTTCATCGACAATAATTCATTTCTATTTCGAGTTGGATTTAACTAACGTAAAAATTGAGCCGCTGAAAATGATCATTCACGTAACTTTACTGACCGCGTGTTCAGATTGAATATTGAAGAACTGCGCGATTGTCGACGATGACAAAGAAAAATCTGTTTCACTAAGTACGAAATTTTTTCAAGTTGATATCTAAACAGTTTGTAACAATTTTTTTTTTTCAATGCAATATCTATTTTTCCTGTAAGAATTGTTAGTTCCACAATTTTTGTCAATTTTACATAACTTTAGTGAATTTCTACGTATTTTCGAGATCATCCAGAATATTTTTCATTCCGATAAATGTACACTAATTTGTGCTTAGTTTTTAAGTTTTATGAGTTTTTCCGAATACTTTAAAAAATCTTCGAAAATTTTCAAAGTTTGCAGCAGGTTTTCCAATTTTCTCAGGAATCATTCACAGTTTTGGAAATTTCCCTACATTGTTCCATTTATTAGAAAATCCGCCGAGGAAATCTAGGAGTTATAAAACCAGAAAATGTGAATTTTTTCATATTATATATTCCAGAGTTTTAAACCAAATATAATGATTTGAACATTAAAAAAAATAGAAGTATAGATTCAATTTTTTCCAATATTTAATTTCGTCGATGAATTTTTCACAATAATTCTATCATTTTATTTAGGACATTAGATTATTCAAAGAAAATTTTCATTTGCTCCTCATTTTCAATGAAAATAAAACCAACAAAAATAAAAAAATAAAATTTTCGTTACAAAGAAAAAATATTTACGAAAAACATCGAAGAAATTTTTCATTGAATGTATTTCTAATGAATTGATTAATATAAGGTCACTTTCTGTAATTGATCAGCACCTAATATACTTGAAAAGGTTTCCTTCTATGATGATATATAAAATCCTTGAGGACCTCATTTTTTTTGGCTCTATAGAAAAAAAATTTTCGTCAACAAATTTTTTTGTTCAAAAGTTCAAGCTTAACCACCTAACTGCCTTGGTTGTTTTTATGCAGAATGTCGGAAGGAGGAAAGGAAGCTGAAAGAAAAAAAGTCAGGCTGGCAAGCGCAAGAGGGGATGTTTTGAAGGTAGACCTTGAAGCCGCCAAACTGTCATCGTTCATAAAAATGGTGCTCGAAAATAGGGACATCGCCGACCAAGACGTGGTTATTTCTCTTCCTACCATCGATCCAAACATTTTGAAAATTGTCATTGAGTGGCTCGAGCACCATGTGAATGACACTGAAATGGAAATCGAGGACATCGAGGTCAAAGACGGATTAGGGATGGGGCTTCTCCCAAATTGGGATGTTGAATTTTTCAAGGTTTGTGCCACAAATTGTTCGTAAAGCTTTTTATTTTTCAGGAATATTCTAAAATAAAAAAATATTTACTACAAAAATCGTGCATTTTGAAAAATTCCATAATATCGACATTATAAAATGTTCATTAAAAAAAAAAAAAAAAAAAAAAAATAGAATCACTAGAAAAATATTGCAAAAAAAATTCTCAACAAACAAATCCAAAAAATCAAAAAAAAAAAATTCAAAAATGTGCAAATTCTACATCTAAATACTTGCCATTACAAAATTCAAAAATAGTGTAACTAAAAAAATACCTCCTTCAAAATTCAAATGCATTCAAATTTGTAATTCCAGGAAATTGAATGTAAAATTCAAAAAGTAAAAAATTTGGTGTCCGAAATAACAAATTTCTAACCCAAAAATTTTCAAATTGAATACCCCTCATAAAAAATACTTCAACTTGAAGAAGCGATAGCATTTTACATTTCGAAATAAACAACATCCAAATCTTGGCTTTTTATGGTTGCAGGTCAAAACTAACGAGACAATGTTCGAAATCATCCTGGCGGCATTTTTTCTTGACATAAAACGTCTTAAGATCGTTTCGGCTAGAATTATAGCCAGCATGATAGAAGGCAAAAGCCCAGAAGAAATTCTCTCTACGTCCGACTTGAAACGATTAACGGAAGAAGAGCAAGAAAAATCACTGAAGGAAAGAGAAAGGCTTCACTCCAGGCAGTACAGACAAGGGATACAACAAAGGCTCAACACAGACCAACTTCGCTCCATTTTCGGCGATGAACTCGAAATCTTGCAAGAAAAGCGAGAAAAAACATTGAAGGAACAACAAAAGTTAGACCCAGACGAATATCGCTATTGCTACTTGTTCGGCTACGAACCAGTAGAGGAAGAAAAATCGAAGGAAGAACAGCTAGATCCAGACGCTCTTTGCTCCTTGTTCGGCGAAGAACCGGTAGAGGAAGAAAAATCGTCGAAGGAAGAAGAAGACCAAGAAAAACAATCACCGAAGGAAGAAGAAGAGAAAGAAAAATCGTAGAAGAAAAAAGAAGACGAAGAAAACTCATCGAGAAAAGAAAGAGCTGCAAAAAATGGAGAAAAATGACGAGAAAAATAAACGAAGGCAAAATGAGAACAAGAAAAAGGGCTGAAAGCAAAATAAGAGCAAAAAAAAATCACGGGAGGAAAAAGACGAGCAAGAAAAATTTCTGAAAGAAAAAGAGGAAAAATCTGGAGTGACGATCAATTGTTTATTTCAGTTCTATTGATAAGATAAGATTTATTTCAATTTTGTTTTCGTTTTATGACTACTTTGGAAAAGTGATGGATTTTGGTATGAAATGTTCAGTACAGTTTTTTTCGGGGTGAATCAGTCATTTTTTTTTTATGAAGATCCAGAAGATGTGGATTTTTTTGGATCTCTCGAGGTTCATTATTTCTGTTTTTTTATTCCACTCGACGATAAGGTAGAATTTTTGTTTTCGTTTCATTACTAGTTTGTGAAAGGGATAGTCAATAACATAAGATGTTAAGTACAGTGTTATCTTACTGCAATTCAATCATTTTTTTGTTATGAGAATCTAAAAAGTTTGGATGAAATTGAACTACCTTCGTTTTGTTGGACGCGTATTTGTTCATGTGAATTTTGGTATAATAAAAAATCTTAGTGATGTAGAAAATGTTTGTTTGTTTTTATGATTGTTTGAAAAACTTGAATGTTTAAATGTTTGTGTACGGGATCGACAGAGTATTTGACAATGTTTGGAATTATGATAGTTCACTTGAATTTTGTCGTCTTGCGGAATCATAAGCTTACTGAGAATTTGGAAACAGAAAATTCATTGAATTGTGACAGTCCAGTGATGTAAATTGGAGTTATCAAGTTCAAATTTTCGAAATTCGAATTTAGATTCTAAACTTTCCTGAAGTTAAACATGTTTTTGCTCTCAGTTTCCAGATTAGAAAATATTTCAATTTGGATTCCGTAAGTTTTAGACTACTCAGTATGAAGCATCGACTTCTGAACATTGTCAAATTACAAAAAATGTTTTAGTGTATTCAAATTTGACAATTTTATAATTTTATGATTGACATGAGTTTGAATTCTAAAATCTCATTTTTAGTTGCTAAAATTATTAGAGCGAATTTATACCTCACCAATTTCGATGTTACACAAATTCCTATTGATTTCTGCTCATTTAAAGATTATTGGCATAAGAAATGTTTTGAACTGGGGAGGGTCAAGTTTCGCCAAAAAATTAATTCCCCCAGAATTTGAATATAATGCTGCATGAAGTTCCGAGCCACAAGTTATTTTCAGTGTGACAGGCTGACGAGAAATCATTTCAGTATCGGATTCGAGTAGAATCATTTATGTTGTCCATCGATTGCAGATAAAAAATCTCCAAGTCAAATTAGAGAAGTAGAATCTCACTGTGATAATGTAAAAGTGTAGCTACTACTTCTCCAATTGTCCCATAGATCTTCTGGTCGGCGATGATACAGAACTACTATGTCCACAGAGTTCTATTATCTCAATTAATATCCGATTTACGTATCGAAATATGACTCTCAAACATTGCGAAAGACAGAGCTCTACAGCTGTCTATAACAATTGTCTAAGTATCGTGTTAACCTACAATCACTGCAACTGTCGAGTTTTCGTTGATAAGAGATGCTTGAAACAAGTTGGAAGAGTTGAATCTCACTAGTTACATATAAGTGTTGAGACAACTACTCCACTTGATCCTAGCACCAATGAGTCGTCAACAGTGCATGAAAAACTGTAGGTACGAATTATGAGCGATGTGATAGATATCATATTGACAGATGGAATTATGGATCTGACACATTTCAAATTACAGTGCTGACCTAAAATTCCAGCTGTAAATGAGATTCTGTGAACGATCAGGATCGAGTTGAAGCACTACTACTCTTTGACGATTACAGATGAAAGATCTTAAAGTAAAGTTGGAGTAGTAGAATCTAAGTGACAATAATAAAGTGTAGAGTCCACTTCTCCACCTGTCCTTAGGATCTTCTGGTCGACGTTCATACAAATAAGATTATGGCTGCACAGTTCTAACATCCAAATGAATCTTTACTCACATATTTAACTCTGATAAATAATTATATATGAATTTCATTGGAAATTTTACTATGCATCTCGAAGATTCTTGATCACAGAGCTCATCCGAATTTCAAATGACCATGATAGTTTTTTAATGATCTTTTTCACCTCCAATCACCACAGCTGTGGAGTTTTCGTTGATGAGAGATTTATGAAACGAGTTGGAGGAGTTGATACTCACTTGTTACATGCAAATGTTGAAACAAGTAGTCTACTTGTTTCTAGAACCAATGAGTGGCGTAGACAATGCGGAAAAAACTTTATATACAAATTAGAAGCGACACGATGCACATCTCATTTACAGATGGAATCATAGATCTGACACATTAAAAATGACAATGCTAATCTACAATTCCAGCTGCAAAGACTCTCATTACGATAGTATTGAAATAAAATCACTATTCACTTTCGTCGATAGTAGATAGAAGATCGTTGGGTTAAGTTGGAGAAGCAGAATCTCACTTATCATATAGAAGTGTAGAGAACTACTTCTCCACTTGTCCCAATGACCTTTCTGTTCGGCTATAATACGTATAGTACAATGGCTGTACAGCTCGAGCATCTCAATAAATATCTCACCTCCATATCCATTAATGCATCGTAAACATTTTTGACCATAGATCGTAGAGCCCAGTTCAATTCCCTTTGCCTATGACAGGTATCTCAGGACCGCATTTACCTCAAATCACAACGTCATTAAGAACTCAAATCATTAAGATACTAGAAATAAGTTAGAGGAGTTGAATCTCACTAGTTACGTACAAGTGTTGAGTCAACTACTCCACTTGTTTCTAGCACCGATTTGCTGTTGACAGTACAGATAAACGTTTAGGCACCAATCACAAGTAAAGCGATCAATATCCCATTAACAGATGAAATCAAAGAACTGACACATTATAAAGTACCATGCCGATCTGAAATTCCACCTGCCAATAAGACTTTGTTACGGATGGGATACGATTTGAATCACTACTGCTGTCTCTCCATTGAAAATAAAAGATCTTGAAGTCAAGTTGGAAAAGTAGAATCTCACTGATTGTAGGAAAGTGTAGAGACTACTTCTCCACCTGTTCCAAGAACCTTCTGGTCGAGATCGCACAGTCCTAGCATCTAAATATATATCACGGCTACATATAAAACTATACATTTAGTAAACTGAAACTCACAGAGCTTATCTATGTCCTAGATGCCGATGACAGTTTACTTAGGATCGTGTTGACTGAGAATCATCACAACCCTCAATTTATAGTAGATTAGCGATACTTGGAACGAGTTGGAGAAGTTGAATTTCGCTGGTTACTCAAAAGCGAAGAGACAAATTCTAGACTCGTTCTAAGCATCAATAAGTCGACGACAATGTGTATCAAACGAGTATGAATGACTATCGATGCGATGAAATCTCATTAACAGATGGAATCATAGATCTGACACATTATCAATCACAGTGCTAATCTGAGATTCCAGCTGTGAATAAGACTTGTGTTGATTGCAGATGAAAGATCTTGAAGTCAAGTTAGAGAAGTAGAATCTCACTGATAATAAAGAAGTGTAGAGACTACTTCTCCACCTGTCCCAAAGACCTGTTGCTTGAAAATAATACGTATAGTAACATAGCTGCACAGTCTTAGCGCTGTATTGAATATTTAACGAAGCATCTTGACCATTTTTAACACAGAGCTCCTTTGAATTCCAGTTGGCTATAATACTTTCCTGCGAATTGTGTTGACGTCCAATCATCATGGCTGTACGTTGTCGTTAATAAGACATTCTTGAAACAAGTTGGAATAGTTGAATCTCACTGGTTACATTAAAGTGTTGAGACAACTACTCCACTTGGTTCTAGAACCAATGAGCGACGTAGACAAAGCAGGAAAACTTAAGATACGAATTAGAAGTGACGCGATTCACATCTCATTTACAGATGAAATCATAGATCTGACACATTACAAACGACAATGCTGATCTACAATTCTAGCTGCAAATGAGACTTGTAAAGATAGAGCTCAAATATAATCAGTCCTCGTCGTCGTCAATCGCAGATGCAAGATCGCAGAGTCAAGTTGGAGAAGTAGAATCTAACTGATAATGTAGAAGTGTAGATACCACTGCTCCACCTGTCCCGACGATAATGAAAATAGTACAATTCAAATTCAATTTTAATTTCAAAATATGTATGACAATGCTCATTCAGTTTCCAGCTGCCTCTGACAGTTTTATAAGGATTGTGTTTGTCTACAATCACAACGACTCCCAAGTTTTCGTGCATTGAAGATACTAGAAACAAGTTGGAAGAGTTAAATCTCACTTGTTACGTAAGAGTGTTAAGTTAACTACTTCACTTGTTTCTAGCACCAATAAGTCGTTGAAAGTACAGAGAAAACTGTAGTTACCGACTTACTATCCGAGTAATGAGTATTTCATTAACAGATAGACTCATAGATCTGACACGCTGAAAATTACAGTGCTCACCTGAAGATCGAACTATGAATCAGTCTCTGTTTAAGATAAGTGTACTCAGCTGTTGAATTATCGTCGATTAGAGATACTAGAAATAAGTTGAAGGAGTTGAATCTCACTAGTTACGTAAAAGTGTTGAGACAACTACTCCACTTGTTTCTAGCACCTATAAGTCGTTGATAGTTCAGAGAGACATTTCGGACGAATAACTAGCTAAGAGATCAACATCTCATTGACCGATGAAATCAAATAACTGACACATCATCAAGTATAGTGACGATCTAAAATTCCACCTGTCAATAAGACTACGTTGAAGATCGGATACGGTTTGAATCAATACAGTCTCTCTATCGCAGATGAAAGAATTTGAATTCAAGTTGATGACGTAGAATCTCACTGATAATAAAGAAGTGTAGAGACTACTTCTCCACCTGTTCCAAGGACCTTATAGTCGGTGATCACACGAATAGGACTATGGTTATACAGTCCTAACATCTTAGTAAAAATCACATTAACGTATCAATTGAACTATGAGTTTAGATCATTGAAAATCGCAGAGATTATGTATGTCTGAGACGTCTATGACAGTTTACCAAGGATCATGTTGACTATGGACCATCGTGACCGCCAAGTTATAGTAGATTAGGGATACTTGGAACGAGTTAGAGAAGTTGAATCTCACTGGTCACGTAAAAGCGAAGAAGCAACTTCTCCACTCGTTCTAAGCATCAGTGAGTCGTCGACAGTATGTAGATAACACGTACGAACTACTATCGATGCTGTGAAATCTCATCAAAAGATGGAATCGTAGATCTGACACATTCTTAACTACAGTGCTAATCTGAGATTCCAGCTGTGAATAAGACTCTCCTTAAAATCTGGTTTAAGTGAATTACTTCTGGAATATGTTGATTGCAGATTAAAGATCTTGAAGTCAAGTTGGATAAGTAGAATCTCACTGATAATAAAGAAGTGTTGAGACTACTTCTCCACCTGTTTCAAGGGCCTTACTGTCAGTGATAGCATTAACGAATTGACGATAGTACAGAGAAGACTATGTGTACGAGTTACTGTCGAAGCAATAAAATCTCATTGACAGATGGAATCATAGATCTGACACATTTTTTATTACAGTGCTGATCTAAGGTTCCAGCTGTTAATAAGACTCTTTTGAAGATCGAATCAAAATAAATCACTACTTCTCTTGATCGATCGCAGATGGAGGATCCCAGCGTCAAGTTGAAGAAGTAGAATCTCACTGATAATGTAGAAGTGTAGATATTACTTCTCCACCTGTCCCAAGGACCTATTCTCGTCAATGATCGTACGAATTGGACTGTGGCTCATAGGCTCAACATCTGAATGCATATCTTATCTACATTAAATCTACGAATCTAGAACATAGGGAATGACGCAGCTCATCTATATCCTAACTGTGAATGACAGTTTTATCAGAATCGTGTGTCCTTAATTTTACCATAGCTCTCAAGTTATCGTAGGTAAGAGATCTTAGAAATAAGTTGAAGGAGTTGAATCTCACTGGTATTTTAAGTGTTGAGACGACTCCTTCACTTGTTTCTAACACCAATGGCCGTTCAGAAAAAACTATAAGTACGAATCACCAGCGATGCGATAAAGTCTCATTCGCAGATGGAATCATAGGTCTGACACATTATCAATTACAGTGCTGATCTAAGATTCCAGCTGTGAATAAGTCTCGTTTAAAGATCGGTTGAAACGAAGTTACTACTGGTTCTCATCGATTGCAGATAAAAGGTCAAAGAGTCAAGTGGAAAAGTAGAATCTCACTGATAATGAAGAAGTTTAGAGACCACTCCTGCACCTGTCCCAAGGACCTTCTGGTCGACTAAAATATGTACAGTATTACGGCTGCACTTACACATTAAACTGTAAATCTAAAACTTCAATAATTACAGAGGATATTTTGATTTTTGCTGTCTGAAACACATTTCTAGAGATCGTATCCACCCAGAATCACTTAAGCTGTACGGTTATCGTGGATTAGAGATTCTAGAATCAAGTTGGAGTAGTTGGAGTAATCTCACTGTTCACGTAAAAGTGTTGAGACAACTACTCCACCTGTTTCTAACATCGATAAATCGTGAACTGTACTGATAAAACTATTGGTACCAGTCACTAGCGAAGCGATCGATATCTCGTCGACGGGTAAAATCTATAAACTGACACATTATAAAATACTGTGCTGATCTAAGATTCCATTCGTCAATTAGACATTGTTGACGATCAGGTTTAAGTTGAAATACCACTGCTGTCTGTATATCGCAGATAAAAAATTCTGAAGTCAAGTTGGAGAAGTCGGATCTCACTGTTAAAATAGATATGTAGAGACGACTCTCCACCTGTCCCAAGAACCTACTGGACTGCGATTATATAAATAGGACTACGGCTGTATAGTCCTAGCATGCATAGATATCAACCCATATTAAACTATGAATTCAGAACATTAGAAACAATAGAGCTTATCTACATCCGGACTGTCCGTGACAGTTTTGTAAGTAGCTTATTCACCTGAATTCATCTAAACTCTCATGTTATCGTGGATAAGAGGTCCTAGAAACAAGTTGGAGGAGTTGAATCTCACTCGTTACGTAAAAGTGTTGAGTCAACTACTCCACTTGCTTCTAGTACCGACAAGTCGTTGGCAGTACAGAGAAAAATTTGAGTACGTATGAATAGTGACGCCATAATTGTCTCATTGACAGATGGAATCATAGATCTGACACATTATGAATGACAGTGCTAATCTAAAATTCCAGCTGTAAATAAGACTCTCTTGACGATCGGGACCAAATGAAATCACTACTGCTGACTCTTCTTCGCAGAAAAAAGATCTTGAAGTCAAGTTGGAGAAGTGGAATCTCACTGGTAATATATAGAAGTGTAGAGACCGCTTCTCCACCTGTCCCAAAAACTTCCTGCTCGGTTATAAGACGTATTGAACTATAGTAACTACTAGTCGCACGAAATATCGTCGTAGCATCTTGATGAATATCTCGCTCACATATTAAACTATTTATCTGAACTATTTCATATCACAATTTCTATACATTTCAGTTGTCTAAGACAGTTTTCTGGAGATCGTCTTGATACTGAATTACTGTATCTGTAAGTTCATCGTGGATTAGAGATTCTATAAACAAATTGGAGGAGTTGAATCTCACTCGTTACGTAAAAGTGTTGAGTCAACTACTCCACTTGCTTCTAGCACCGATAAATCGTAGGTAGTACGAAGAAACATTTATGTACGAATATCTAGTGAAGCGTTCGATACCTCGTCGACAGATAAAATCAAAGAACTGACACATTCTAGAATACAGTGCTGATCTGAAATTCCATCTGTCCACGAGACTTCG
This sequence comes from Platygaster equestris, assembly GCA_030522785.1. NCBI lineage: Eukaryota > Metazoa > Arthropoda > Insecta > Hymenoptera > Platygastridae > Platygaster > Platygaster equestris. The sequence continues at coordinate 44,169 of JAPYZK010000445.1, forward strand.
TTAAAGATCGGGTTCGAGTTGAAATACCACCGCTGTCTCTCTATCGCAAGTGAAAGGTCATAAGGTCAAGTTGGAGAAGTAGAATCTCACTGATAATGTAGAAGTGTCGAGAATACTTCTCCATCTGTCCCAAGGACCTTCTAGTCGGCGGTCATTCGAGTGTAACTAAATGGCTGGGCAGTCCTAGTTATCGTGCTAAGAGATTCCAGAAATATTGATAAGCTTCCAAATGATCGTGGATAATGGATTCTACAAATAAGTTGAAGGAGTCGACCTCACTTGCATCCTAAAAGTGTCGAGCCAACTCCTTCACTTGTTTCTAGTACCAATGAGTCGATGATAATGTAGAGAAAACTTTATGTAAGAATGATTAGTGACGAGATGATCATCTCATTGATAGATGGAATCATAGATCTGACACATTATAAGTGACAGTGCTAATCTAAAATTCCAGCTGTAAATAAGACACTGTTAGGAACTGAATTTACGTGAAATCAGTAAGTACTATCAGTAGAGACTATTTCTCCACCTGTCCCAAGGGCAGCGATTGTAAGTATCTCTGAATCGATTGCAGGAATTAAAACCTTACTTATTACTGGTTTAAAACTACTGAACCTTTCAATCAGGCTCGTTCAAATTTATTGTCTTGTATCCGATGTCGTTTGCTTTTCGATTGAATGGAGGTGGTTTTTTTTTCTGTTGGTTGTACTGTACACTCGAACCGTTTTTCAATGACTTAAAATGATGAAATGTATGAAATACACTTTTTCTGAAGACGGCAATAATGATGAAATGAACTGTTAGCGACTTGTGCGCGCGTGAGCCAAAATGGATTTCATAACTGAAGACTTAAAGTATATAATGTGAACTCGTGACCTTTTAATGGCGTTATTAAATTGATTAGTTAAATAATTATACATGCGTAATACTAGAAAAACATACTCCTCATGATTGAGTAACAAATTTATCAATTGTTCGTTCATAATCGTTATTGCCGAATAAATAATTCTCCGAAGAGTCAACACCATTTTTATCGATATTTGCAACACGAAAAATAGAAACAATAAATTAAGAAACAATGAGTTTCATCAAAATTTTGTTATCATTAATAATCGAACTTACTCGTGCCGCGCTGAAATTTTTCAAAGAACAATGTAACAACAAATTAATTTTAATTCATTTCTTATGATCAAACTGCAAAACTAATGGATTATTCGAAGCATCTGTGAATACTTAATTTAACTTAATATTTATAACCAACTGGAATATCGGAAATTGTGTACACTACTTTTATCTAAATGAATGAATGAATGGCTTTAATTACGCAAACTTCGAAGAATTTTTTCGGAATGGGAACATGAAAAACAATACCGTGAAATACGTCATTATAATTGAATAATTGTGCAACGGAGAATAATTCTTCCAAATGAAACACACGTCGCAATTAAAATAACATTTATTTCATTTTCGTTGAATAAAACTCGTGAAATGAACTCAAGTACGCAATATAAATACTCAAAAATTGTTAAATTTCGAAAAAAGTGTGTTTGGAGTCATGTGCGGATAATGATATCGCACTAGAAACGCCAGTGTGAAACCATTATTCTAGTTGACCTCACATTTATTAGGTATAAAAAACGCGTGTATCGAGAAAAAAGTTCTACCTAAATCTCTTTTTAAAATGGATGAAGTATTCTAAAGTGTAGAATAAAAAACTTACGGAAGACTCTGCAGGACTGTAGCTTCGATGAACGAGCTGCGAGTGCGTACATTGAAATAAAGTCAGATCCGCAGGTTCCACGCTCAAATTGAGAATTTCCCCCACTTTACTTATTAGGACGCCCCGACGTTAATTGTTACGCTTAATTGGGTTTTTTATGAGCAAATTGTATATGCTTAGGTAATACCAGAAAAACGAGAAAATTTATTGTTCATCATTTTGTTGAAAAGAACCCACTGTTTTTCGCCGAAAAACGTTGAAAATGAGTAAAAATTCACAATTTCGAATATTATGAAAAACGTCCTCTTATACGTAAATGGTTTCAAGAAGTCATTGAACAAAAACTGCCCTTCTTTCTGTCTTATGGATTCTTCATTTTATTTTGTCGTATAGAATGATTTTTTTCCATCAAATTGTTATGTTGCCAGTGCAACAGTCCTTTTTTTAATTATTCAATTAGTATACTTGTAAAAAATGGCAATTGCTACGTGTTTCGTATGAAAAACGGTACAGTTTTTTCCCATCATAAAAATCGGAACGGGCGAAATAAAAAAATACATGATTTCAATTCGTTACCAGATGTAGAGCTATTGGCTATTTATGTCAAAATTTCGAAAAATGGAGACAAAATAGTCACTCGTGATCTAAATATATAATTAGTTATTGAGTTACACTATTGACTACATGATACGTAATTATAAACTTCAATATTAAAATAGGAATGACAGTGAAGCGACTTTTCTTCTATTCAGCGTTGCAATTTTTTTTGAAATGTCTATTTAGGAATATAATTGCGAGAACAGCAATACAAAAGTATTATTAAAATGAATAATGAAGAACTTACCGAAGACTCTGCAGAGCACCAAAACTGTCCATCGAGATCGAAAATTTATATCTCGAATGATTCGATTTTTTTTAAATATGCCTTTTTTTGTCTCTGTAGCACTTGATAGGTAAATCATTCAGAACTGACTAAAATTTATTTAATTAGTGAAGTATTCGGTTTATGAAAGTCGATGATCAGTAGTGATGTTGCTTCGATGAGCTGTTGGAGAACTGTGAGATCGAGCACCGAAATCGAGCAGTATTTAAAGGGTCCTCGTGATGAGGTTGAGAACTTCCCCCACTCTAAGTTCCGCGCTTTAATTTTTTTTTTGTTTTATTTTATACGTAAATTTGAGCATACGTGGATAATACTAGTAAAACGATCAAATTTATTGATCAAAATTGTTTCCCCTTCATAGTGTTTTTTATACGTAAATTATATTACGTAGGTAACACCAAGAAAATAAAAAAAATTTAAGCACAAATTTTGTTGAAAAAATAACCACTGTTTATTGAAAAAGAAAAAAAAAACGTCGACAATATAAGTTACTGCCCGATAAAATGCACAATTTTTATTATGAGAAAAATTTCCTTTAATATGTAGATTTTGTAAAAAAACTAGTCAAAATGTTTGCAAAAATTATTATTTTTTCGTATGAAATCGTCTTTTTTTGTATCATATGATTTTTTTCAGATGAAATTGTTATGTTGATAGCGCAGTAGTCTTTGTTTAGTTATTTAATGAGTAAGCTCGTAAAAAATGGGAATTGCGACGTATTTTGTATGAAAAACGCAACAGTATTTTTTTAGTTTTCGAAAAAATTGTATTTGAAAGGAATTGAAGTGTAAATTGGATGAATTTTTGAATACGAAAAACGCTCTGAGCAATGGTCTGGAAATTGACATTATAAAAAACATTTTGAGCAATTATTTAAATTTTGGAAAATTCGTACTCGATATAAATATTTCTTAGAATTTTAATTTATCAGGCGCTATGAAAAATTTTAAAGTTATATGATCACGCAAAATCATTAATTCGTGTCAGAAAACCGAGAATATTTTAGATTCAAATGAAAAAGATAACGAATTTCGAATATTTCATCTCTGTCGCGTAATTTTGGTTTTGGAATTAGAAAATTTGACGTTAAAATATGAAAACATTTAAATGTAGAAGTTCGCACATTCAAAAAATACAATCGGAATTTCCAATTTTCAGACGTTGACAATATTTTCTCGAAAGCTTGGAAACACAAAAGTTGCGCAAATTACAAAAAATTCCATATACATACAATTTTATACACTGTATTTTAAAAATTCAACTTTGTAATGTTTCAATTACCAATTATGTTGTGAATTTCAAGGATGACGATTTGTCTGCATTCTCTTATGATCAATTTATTAAATCGAATTGAGTTAAATTATTTTCGTTTTTCAACAATAAATTAATTGTACAAATTACAAATAATTATTTAATTCGATTTGCCTCCAGCAAACGTAATAATCGATTTGTTGAATACGCTTCGAGCGAACGTCGTCAATGAGTTTTAAAGCGCGAAAAAACAACTCGTCAATTAACAATTAAAAGGACTTATATCAAATAATGCGATGACTGATGACAAATCGATACATGAAAAATTTTAATTCGCTTCAATGCTACACGATAATTATAATTCGGATTAATAAATTGCAGAAAAAAGTATACATTATCAATTAAAAATGAACAGAAAGAAATAGAATCGAAATTATACCTGAAGCTAAACAGATTCCAGTTTCACGTACAAATATCAATTTTTATTCAACGCCCCCGAGAAATATGTAATTTCGCGGCCCTGCTGAGAGTGGACGAAATAATGGATTACCTGACTGTTGACGTATGGCTTGCGAGTGATGAACTAGTTCGCCCACTAGTGGGCGAATAAGCTGTTCGCCCACGCTCATCTTAACGACCTATAGCTATTCACTCACTCACGCTCAGTTTAGCGACCGTTTACGCA
>JAPYZK010000446.1:0-51431 GCA_030522785.1 Platygaster equestris
AATTTCGAAATTTCAAAAATTTCGAAATTTCTAGACTATATAAAACTTCAAAATACGTATAAAGTTCAGAAATTGCAAAATTTCCAGACCTTATTTCAAAACCTCGAGTTTCGACCTTCAAAAATGTCAAAACTCAATAATTTCTAATTTTGAATATTCTAAAACTTGTATATTCCAATATTTTCAGGACTACTAATATTTCCGGAACGTCAAAATTTCAATTTATTATTCATCAGAGTCAATGGGAGTCACGGGAATCATGACTCCCAGTTTGATTTCCAAGTTGACTCCCAGAGTGAGTCGCCCCTCGAATGTATGTTGAAGTTTCCGAAATTCTTGAAATATTGTAATTTTTTCGAATTCTCCGACTCCAATACGTATGACAATTTTTAAACAATAATTTATTGTTGATTTAACTAGAAGTTATTACATTACATATTTCGGGTTTCTGAAGTTTAAGGCTTGAAATAGTTTGTTCTGGCTTTTCGTGATTCGGTTAAAAGTTCTGTTATCCATCACTCAAATTTTTGATCACTTTCTGAAAATTTAATTTCAAAAGAACAATGGAATTCGTCGTCTTGCAGAGTCTTGGGTCGAATTGAATCCCGAACCGACCGACAGAATAACTCCCTTGCCATTCACGAGCGGAAGTGAGGAATATCTCCGATTGCTAAGGGACGCACAACGCGACTCCACGCACTCATCCGCGAGGCATTCTCTCGCTTCCTCGCGAAGGGACACGCCACGTGATAGGTGAATAAAATACTAACAACCACATTTTTCCGTTTTTAAACGAATTTCCGTCAAACAAATGTATAAATTACAATGAACTTTCACTCATGGAATCGGTCGTGAAATTTCAGCATTCAAAATGCACTCAAATGATAGTAAAAAAATTTCCGTACACTCAAAGAAATAAAAAAAAAAAAAAATTGATTCATCGATTTCGCAATGTGCAATTGACAAACGCACTGCTAACAAAAATGAACCCACCCGCATTTCAGAGGAGCGTTCACCTTTAACACTTATTTTTATCCAAGATGAAAACAGAACAAAAAGCTCTTTTTTTATCACCGAAGCCGAATTATTTACGAGCTTGGAAAAAATTATTTTACTCAAGATGAACAAAAAAATATACGTTTTTAGATAGCATTTTTTTTGTATTTTACATGTTGCACGTTTTTAAAAAAAGATGCTTTTTTTGAAACACGCAAAAATTCGCAATGTATCGCCAAGGCCAACTTCTTTGTGCACTAAAAAAAAATTCCTAAGTATACAAAGGTATTGAAAAACTCGACCAAAATTTGCATTTGCAAATTACATTTTCTATCAATTTTACGACGTCGGGATTTTTATGGTCTTCTTTTTTTTTTTTTTTTTTAATTGCAGCCCAAAAAGTCCACCAAACAGCCCCAACACCGAACTGTCAACGGAAGACGAATTGAAAGGAGTCTACATAAATTACAACCATGCCAAGGTCAGTTGCACGCACATTACGCAATTTCGTAATTGACATTGAGTCGACGCACTTTCTCAATCGGACGGTATCGATCGAATGACGTCGGATTGACGATTCGACGATTTTCCGAGTTCGGGAAATATTTTGCGCTAAGTCACGTTTATTCGTAATCGCGATTACGAAACGGGATGCATTTCTTTTGCATTTGTTTATTTTGCGCAATTATGCAAGCGCGTGTTCATTGGTCTTGCGATTTCTAGGAAAATGAGTCGGTGAAAAATGATAGCGCGAGGTTTCTGAACGGAGAAATTTTAATGAATTTTATCGATTTATCCAACGTTATTGATGGTTGTGATTATAATTGATTTTTTTATTTCCCGAGTTTCTTGAGTCTTGAATATAATTTTGAAAGTTTTCAAGTGTCTACATTTTTTAGAATTTTATGGAACTCTCAGGAGCGAACGCAGAAGGGGGTTTTAGGGGTTGAAACCCCTCCCGAAATTTTGAAAATACTGAATGTTTTTTTGTGTAAAATGAGTATAAAATTTAAAATGGAAGGATATGTGTGCTTTGAAATATCAAAGATTCAATATTTTTAACTTCTAAACTTTTGTGAAATTATATGTGAATTAAAAAAATTACAAACTTCGAAATTCCAATTTTTTACGAAAACTCAAAAATTTTGTATAGACCGAAACTTCCAATGATTATGAAATGTTTTTAGAGTTTTGGAATTTTCAATTTTCAAAAGTTCGAGTAATTAAAAAAAACCGAAAATTTGGGGAATAAAAAAATTCAGGAATTCTCGAAAAACTGTGAAATTTATGTAATTCCAAAAACTTGTGAATACGTTAAAATTTGAGAATTCACAAATTCTAACTATTTCAGTGATTTAAAAAATTATAGTTATTCTGAAAATTTTCAGAGTTCCAAAAACTTTAAGAATTTTGAAGATCTCGGAAATGATTAAAGTTTCTAAAACTTCATAGTTTTGTGAAGAATCGGAAAATACTGAACAATAGGAGAATTCTTAAAATTTTAAAAACTTGTAAAATTTTGTGAAATCCAAAAATGCCAAAAATAATGAAATTTCAGAAAATTCAGAGAATTCCTAAAATTTTCAGAATTTCAATTATTTGTTATGTATTTTATGTATTTTATGTATTCGAAGGTTGAGGCATTCCAAAAAATCCGAAATTTTTCAAAAAGATTATAAGTTTCAAAAATGTTGAAAATTTCAAAAATTACGAGAATATATTAAAAATTACAAGGATTTTAAAAATTTCAAACATTTTGGAAATTGCGACTTTGGAAATTTCAAAGATAGACGATTTAAAACTTCGAAATTTGAAAAATATTGAGAAAATTCGTATGAAAACCCCTACCGATACAAATTCAAAATTGATTAATTAATAACTTACTGTTTAAAATTACTGTTTAAAAAATTTTTTATCACTAACATTTTTCGCACGATATTTCTAAAATATCATAAAAACTATTCCCTTGTATTAATTTTGTGAAGAAATAAGCTTTCTGTAAATGTACGAATTTAAAGAAAATACAGATAATTGCACAAGTTTACCCCACAGGGAAAAATCATCTTGTAGAAAAAAATCTTGAATCTTATCAAAATATCGATAATTTCTTACGTACACCGAAGTTGAAATTGCTCTTTTTCATTGGAATTGTTTCATTTACGCCGCGGTGAGAATGTGTCGCTATCGAACGTGGAATGTCGCATTACGTACATGAACAACTTTGTTGATCGCATTTTGCGGCGTTTTCATAGACTCTATATTTGTCTTTTCGCGCGCAAAAACGTTTGATCTCTCTTGAAGCCCCGAAAGGCATGAAAATTCTATATACAGAATTGACGACTTCAAATTTGGCGCATCTCGCCACTTTTCGCCGAACGCAATATTTTCACGGCGTAGTTGTAAAATACACGTGGCGCGAGTTGTCACTGAACCGTGATCGCATATGAAAACCTATATTTTATCGATTTCGAAACTTTTCGTCATTATGAACGTAATTACTTCGACCGCGCGTTTTTATTTTACCCGTGACATTCGTGGGATTCACGAAAACAAATCGTATTAAGTTGAATATAAAGTTTTCGTACATGTTGAACATTGTTTCAAAATGATTCTCAAAAAGTTCTAGAGATTGGATATTTTTAGATAAAACTTTGCAATAATTTAATGTTAGTTTGTTAAAGGAAACAAAATTAATGTATCGAAATTTTTGGAGAATGACAATTCGAGTTCGAGAATGGAAAATTCGAAATTGAAAAAAATTAGCATGCTTGTAAATCTTAAAAATGCAATATTTAAATCTGTAAAATTACAGTAATTTGATACTTATTCTGGAAATGTAACAAAATTTTCCTGGTAAAAAATGATAACATCCAAGGATTAAGTGACTAAATGATTACAAAGTGTAAATCCAAAGATTGAATTACTTGAATAACGAAATATGATGATAAAAAATGCATAACTCTAAGATTACATAACGCAAGACTTGAAATTTTGGATTAGAACTTCTAAAGTTCCAAACGTAGAGTATTTTCTTTTTTTTATTTTTTTTTTAGAAATTTCGATATTTCAGAAGAAAAACTCGATCATGAAAATTTTTAGAGAACAAAAACAACAATTATAAACATGATAAAAATTCATTATTTTTACGTTAAAATCCAAAAAATCGAATATTCCAACTTCAAATTCTTTATTCTTCATTTATTCATAATTATTCATTTTATCAATCGACAAAATTCAACAATTCAAATACGTAAAATATAAAAAATTACCTGCAGTGTCATTTTTTCTTGAAAAACCTGGAAAAAATAGAATTTTACGATCTAGAAAAAGCGTATAAACCCTGTTCCTAAAATAATCGTATGCAGTGAATTTATATTTAATAACCTCATTCATTTTATAAATTACTCAGCAATTTATTCCGAGTTTCTTTTATCCAAGTTCGCATGTCCATCGTAAATTACAGTTGAACCGCGTTGTAATTAAATTTCGCGTCAATGCTAGAACTCTATTTTCCTTAATTGTGAACGTCTGGGAGTGATAATGCTACCCCGCGACAGAAATCGTATAAATAAACGCGCGGGGGTCGGTAATTTCCACGATCTTATATATTACGGAATTCCTTGGCATTTATCTTGGCATGTCTTTGAACTTGAAGAACAAGGAATCTCTTTGTTTCACTGATGACACTTTCGATTCCGGCAAAACTAGCGACAAGAATATAACGAGTGTCTGTGACTCATCCCCGGCGTAATCAGCATTGTCTTTATCACGGGTTGAATTAGATTGTTTCGCGGTTTTTGTCCCCGAACATCATTATCATCTACGTGGGCAAAATTAACGAACGTGACACTTTTTCCATACGAAATCCTACTCAGTTGATTATCATAAATGAAGAATAGGGTCAATTGAGGAAAAATAGGAAGTGAAGACGAATTTTTCGGTTATTTGTTCCAGGATGAGGAACTGCTGGGAAAAAACAACGACTGGATGTATGAATGGAGCTCTCGTCCTGATCAAGCACCTCCGAAGTAAGTGGAAATTTTTTACGAATTTTCTGTTTCATAATTTATCGGTTTTCATAATTTTTAAAATTTTGACAATTTTACGAATTTCTCAAATTTCGAAAAATTTTTGTTTAGTCGGAACATTTTAAATGTATTTCAAGATTTTTTACTATTTTGAAGAATTCTGAAGTACAGAGAATTTCGAAAATTTTTCAATATTTTGGAATTTTCAGAGATTCGGAATTTTTAAATTCTGAAAATTCACAATACTTTCATAATTATTGAAATTCTGAAAATTTCACGAATTTCTGAAACTTTGAGAAACTTGGTAATTTTGAACATTTCAAGATTCTAGACAGTTTTGAGTTTTTCAAAGTTTAAAGTATTTTAAGGATTGTGGAAGTTATGGGAATTTTGAAAATTTCAAGAATTTCGAAAATTTTTGTAAATTCCAGAGATTTGTAAGTTTCATAAATTCTGAAAATTGACAATATTTTCATGATTCTTGAAATTACGAAAATTTCACGAATTCTTCACATTTCGAGAAACTTGATAAACATTTCAAGTTTTTCAATAATTTAGAGAATTGCGAAAGTTTTTAGTATTTCGACCATTCTCCGAATTCCAAACATTTTAGAAATTTCAGAGATTTAAAAAAGTTTCGGAAATCTTGAGAATTAAGACAGTTTTTATATTTTTCAAAAATTTACGAACTTAGGGTGACCTTAGTGTTTAAATTATAGGGCATGTACTGTTTTCGACCTCCTTGTATTAGTATATTATTTGCAGAATATTATTGTTCAAATTTTTCTATTTTTAATTTTTACTTTATTGCTTTAAATATCAATGTCTAGATTGTGTATTTCATTTTTGAATTTCGGAATTTTTAGGTATTATTTCGAATTTTGCATCATTTTGAAAATCTGCAGTTTACACATTTTATTGAACAAATTTCTGATCCTTGAACTCTATAATTACAAATTACGAGTGAGATTTTGAAAGTATTTGAATTTTTGAATTTCTCATGTGACAAATTTTGGATGCGATCTTGAATCGGGGTTTGGAAGTTTTACGGTTTGTGAATTTGCAAATTGTTTGATTGTATTTTTCAATTTTGGAAATAATTATTCTTTTCTGAATTAAAAACTTCGAAATTTGTTCTTCGAAGCTTTAAAATTTAAATACCTTAATGACAAATTTCAAGATCGAGGTTCTTTTAGATTATCAGATTTTATATTTTCATTATTTTAATTTCTAGATTCTATAATTTCATTTTCAAATCGCAAATTTTAAATTTGAGTGAAAAAAGTGGATAAAGGTATGAGTATCGCTATTTAGGAAAAATTGAAAAACTGAATAAAAAATTGTTAAATAACACGTAATGAACGTGATAAAACACATTCTCCGTCAGTCTTATAAATACTTGTTGAATTACTCTAAAAAATGAGGAAAAAATCCATAAAATAGCAAACTATAGAAAGATATAATTTCTCGAACTAAAGTTTTTTCAGGCCACACATGCCCGCTATTTCCGTATCATTTCGCGTGCACGTCGACGTGGATAATCTTTATTACGCGTTGCGATAACAGTTCGCAAACTTTTAACCACGCGTTTAATTGCAAAGCCATTGTTTGCGGATAAATCGATGTATGCACCGTTTTTTGCGTCGCCAATGTTTACGTTTACGTATCTGGTTGTCGAATTTTTCGAAATGCTGTTTTATCAATCTGTGCCTTGGTTGAACGCATCGATCGATGCGCTTTGGAAATCTTGCATTTGACTTTTCTGGAGAACAGTTAAAATAACAAACAAATCGAATAAAGTAATTGCATTTTTTCAGTGTGATAAAGAAAGCTAAAAACGCAGAAGCTAAAAATAGAATCAAATGTTTTGCGATAAGAAACTTTTTGCTATCAGAAATGGTTTGTTAACGTTGGTTAATTTACTCCAATTTCTTTGGTTTTTTTTTTGAAATTTTCGAAGATTTGCAGCCTTTATTTTTTTGGATATATATATATATATATATATATATATATATTTTTTTTTTTTTTTTTTAAGTTTTGCATTGGTGGGGAAACTAGCGTGTTTTTTTGGAATTCTGTTTTTTTTAAAAAATTTATTTTTGGAAAAAATGTATTAATTCTTAGGCATCCTAAAAAATTAAACTTTTTTCACAGGCTATGGAAATTTAAGCATCCCTTGGGAATGACCAAAAGAAAAACGTACAGCATTCGCACTGCAAAAGTTGGCAAGAGCGGACTTTTCTCGAAAGAAGTTCTCTACACACTCATTTTGACCAATTTCCTGTCCGTATTGATTGGAACTGGATTAGGGTAAATTTTTTCACATTTTTTGTGTTTAAGAATTCCGAAAAGAACATGATTGGAAACCGTGGATTTCAAGTTTTCGATTGTAAGATTTGACGGTAGAAAATTGATGAGTCTTGAATTCTTTATGCCTTAACCAGTTGCACACTCGGAAAATCCTATAGCGCGCAACCGGTTATTGCACAGAACGGTTTAAATCTAATATTTTACAATAATTGTTAATACTTGCTGATATTAAATAGTTTTAATACTCGAATAAAGTATCCGAAATATTGATTACTCCAGTAATTAACAGTTTATGATGATGTTTTGATATTAATAAAAATAATAAATAATAATGAATAACAATAATATTAATTAAGTATTCAAAACATTTTGAGGAAAAGAAAAACATTCTGAACATCCGGAAATTTGAAAATTAAATGATCAAAAACTTGAAATTTACAAATTTGACTAAATTCAAATTCCAGGGTAAGAAATTGAACTCCAAATTTTGGATACATGCTGAAAAAATCTGCAAATTATGCTGATTTACAGGGAATTAAAATTTAGAAACTAAACAATATCAATTGAATAATTCGAACGTTCGAGAATCGAGTACGATATAAAATTGAAGGTCACCAACGCCTCTGGTAGCCGTGATCGTCTAGTGGTTAGGACCCTACGTTGTGGCCGTAGTAACCCAGGTTCGAATCCTGGTCACGGCAATGTGAAAACATTGTCACGGTAGAGGTTTTTTTTTTTTCATTTTTTGTCTTCTTTTCTCCTTTAGAACTGATTTTCCGAAGATTCCGATTTTTATTTTATTTTTATAATTTATTGTAAATTATGATAAAAATATGATCATCTACGAATTGCTCAATTTTCATTTTTAAAATTGGTAAATCGTTCAAAAACGTGATGGTAGTGTTCCTGCACTTTATTAGTCTCATCTCTATCTTATTATTTGTTTTTTAAACAATTTATTTAATTGTTAATAAACAGTTTGTGTTGTCCAGCATTCAAATAGACGATGACCACATTTCAGTATGTGAATTTGCGTACGTTCGTAATTTTTAGATTTGCTTAAATATTTAAAAATAGAATTTTTTTAATTTTAAAAATTTTTAATTAACAGTTTCGTTGGGGGGAAATCGGAAATATGACATTCTCAAGGAAAAAACGTCATTTTTCGGAACTTTCAGCGAGATAATTCTTGTTCCAAGATTTTTAATTAAAAAAGTTGAAATTTGCGAATTTTATTGTTGAATAGCTGACAAATTTCATTTTTATTTAAAAATAGAGAAACAATAATGCTTACGTTAGTTGTCGAAAATTTATCAATTTGCATGTATAAAAACCCTGAAATTTCAAATTTTCTATTTGTTTGAGTGAAAGGGAAATTGCGAATATTACGTCCTGATTTATTCAAAAAATTAATTAATAACAATAAATTGTTCATTCAGACAATTATTAAACTTGATTTATTGAATCAAATCTACTACGACTTGATTCATTAACTGAACGCGAAAAAAGGTATATCTTGACTCGTATCTATTATTCTCTAGGTTCTGGCTGACCAAACGAGGCCTGATAGGAGCCCGCGTGACCTTCAAATGAGGTCGTTCCCTATTTTTCAGCGAAAACCACCAGAGCGCGCAAAGAAGGAAGGAAAGACTGATATCAGATTGAGGGCCCAACGAAGCCTGAACAAGGACACACCATATTAAAAAACTAATGCACATTTTATCTTATCTGATAAGACATTTTTCTACATCCCTAATATCTCTCATCTCGTCTCTTCCTTAAAAATCGTATTTTTCAACTAGAACCAATTTTTCACGATGCAAGATGGAGAGGTAGAAATTTTAAGGAAAGCATATGTGTCCATTTTGTACCGTTTTCTATTCCCGATAGATTTTAGCCTCGAATTACATATTTATACAAAAAAAAGCGACCGGAGGTGTGAATGGCTGTGTATTGTGACGTGTCAAAATTTCGTTTCTATGATATTGTTCCCGTTCCAAAATTCTATAATGTCGTTGTAAAGATTCGAATATGTCTACGCTCTGTCACTTGTGAAATTTTTCTTCCGGAAAATGAAAAGATTATGTAAATTGTAAATGTGATGTTGACGAACGACTGCGCGAGTGTGGGTTTTTTTGGCCTGGAATTGCACATTTGGTAGACTGCGCAAGATAGAGGGAATTTTTTTATCTTCACTAAAGAGATAGTTTTCTACTTTTCTAAATTTGTAACGTTTCAGGAGAAAATTACCTCTATTCGTACTTATACTGGATTGTTTTTGTTCGAAAATAATTGCATGTATTCGATATTTCGAAGGATGACGCATATGAAATTGGTCGGTGTTACTTAATGTTTCGTTCTGTAAGCATTGATGATAGCTTTTTTTCATTTCCCAGTGTAACGATACATGTAATACTTTATTATTCGTAATTCTGTTGAATAAAGGCATTTTGTAAATTGTAAAAACACTATCAAAGTCACCAGCACCAATGAGCATTTAATGACAATTATAAAATACAACTTCAAAGTACGAACTTAAATACTTACATTTCGCGAAGTTTTAAAACAATCAACTCGGTAAACATCAATTATTATTAACATTGGCTTGGTCATCCTGCCGTTACAATAATATGGTACAATTAAAATTGGAAAGGGTAGATGGCCTATCAGAAATGACAACATTGTACGCATTACAAAAATAGAGACGCAACAAAATAGTCTAAACAATTCATTTTGACAAGTTCAACGGCGAAAATTTAACATTTTCTTCATCGATGGAAAATGCCAGAATCGAGGAGGTGATAAATTCAGTCTAAATTCTAATTATTATATTCTCATAATTAACTTTGAGCATACAATTTTTTTATTGCTATTACAAAATAGTAACGAAGAGATGTAAACAAATTTTTCGAATTCAATTTGTCTATTTCTCCGACAACAAAATTGTTTACAATTAAAAAAAGATTTCAAAAACTGTACAAGTTTGATTGTTTCACTTCAATGATTCGAATTTTAAGATTGTGATAGATAAGGAATGTGAAATCAGATTATTTGGAAGCATTGTTTGAAATACTGCGATTAAGTAAAATGCAAGTGATATGAAAAATGATTCAGGAAATTATAGTTGGTTTTTCTTATTCTAGAGAATTGCCAATTTTTGATACATATAGAAAACATTTTTTTATCAATGAATCGATTAAAGTGATCCATCTGATATTTTCTTCAACAAATGCGCGATTGTTTATGAAACACTGATTTTCCGATCGTTACAAATGCCTTATTCATAATTTCAATTTGAAATGTTTTACGATCGAGAATATGTGCAATGATCGTTTCGTACATGAACGTTCCATAAAATTACCATTCATTCCGTTTATACAATCTAACATTACATGTTTTTGGTGGAAAATTAATTTTACTTGGGGAAGCACTTTCTTCGTATAACGCAAAAATTATTCATTTTATACAAAATAACCTGTTACGGCTACTAGTTTTGAGAATGATAACATTTTTTTGAAAAAGTAACCAATTTTGTTTACTAATTATTCACGAATTACCCAAACAAAATACTTTTTACATTGTTCATATTTATTTTTGCTATCGAAATCAAAATGAAAAAATTTAGAGGGCGAAAAACATGTAAATTTCAAACATTTTCACAAGTTTTAAAACTATGGAAGTAAATTGTAAATTTCGATAAATTGAAAAATTTAACGTTATTCCCGAAAATGACTTATAATTTTAGAAATCTCTAAAAATACTGAAAAATTGACACGAATGATTCAGAATTTCCACAGTCTCCTAATTCTGAACAGTAAAATTCTCGCTAACTAATCAACATTAGAAATGAATGGTCAAAATCCTCAACACTTCAAGCTCTTCAAAAGGGTTCAAACATTCCAAATCGCTTAAGTACAAATCGCTTCAAAAAAAGCCTGCTATAGTTTCACACAAACCAATAATAAAAACCAAAAAACAAAATTTCTACTCCCCAGAAAGGTTCAAAAAACGAGATATGTACTCTTCGTAACAATTTTTCATAAAATATGATATTACTTCCACGTGTAAAATTCACATTTAAAAAAATACATCCTCACACCGCATTTTCGGAATGTTTCGAGTAATTATAAAATCTGTACATCAAATAAAAATTTCAATCAATAACATCGATAAACTTAACATAAAAACTCGATAAAATCTTGAACTTTCTCGATTCTACGTTAATAAACTCATAAAGTCATTCAAAGAAAAATGCGTGTGGTGAAGGCAAATCATTTTCGCGAATCGGAAAAAGTAGTGGATATTGAAATACTCGTGATATGGAGGATTTTTCAATTACTATAGCAAGCTTTGAACATTTTTCAGAAAAATACAAATCGAAGGTAACGAGGTTCATTGAAATGCTGGAAAAAATGCAGTGGTTTGTGGTTGACGTTGTTGCTGTTGTAACATGGGAGTTGCATGATTCGCGCTTGGCGTCACTGAAATAAAAAAAAAACAATTAGATGTGGTTTTATCAATTATCAAACACTATTATAACTTCGTGGTGTAAAAAAACTTTTGAAATTTTGCTATAATCGATAATTTGGAGCTAACATAACTTTTTTCGATTATTAATTTTAACAATTTCATTCGTTCTTAATTGATTCGTCCTTACTTCGAAGTCAGTTTTTAATGCATTTTCTGAACATTTTGAAAACAGTATTTTATGAATTTTTATACAATTTTTCAAAAATGCTAAACTTAGAGATATTTCTCCACACCGCGAAAAATTTGGAGAAGCTCGGAAAAATTATTCTCGTCAACTTTTGTGAAACATCGTAAGTTTTTCATGAAGGTCTTTAAAATTGGTACAAATCGTACTCGGATTCTTGTGCTGAGGGCTGTTGCTGGCGAGTTGATTCATCGTAGGTGCCGAACCGGTTTGTTTCCTTTTGTCGCCCATTATATTATCAAGGTCTATATTTAATCCGGCACCTGCCCACGTCGAACCGACGTGTCTCGAAGTCGTGTTCGATGACTGATTATTTTTCGCGTTCGACGGCATTGGAGTCAAAGGATTCGGGGTCGGCGACAGTCCAATGAATCCTACAAATTTATCACAATTACTTCAAAAAGTAGTCGATACAACACATTTTTCTTGATACAAGTCATTGAAATAATTTTTCTTATTTTTATTGAGGTTTTGGATAAAAAATTAATGTAAAAATAAATACATGGATATTTACTAAAAAATGTTAGGTTTATTGTATTTTCAACTCGAATTGACACGTACAGAAACTAACCTAATCCTTAGAATCTAAGCAACAATGTATTTTGTTCTTAAATCAATAATTTAAAGTTGTAATCGATTATACAACTGTTGGAAATAAACATTCGAAGTTTCGTTGACCACGTGGAACTTGATAAATACAACTAAGCAATGAATTTTTTTTGTAATCATTACATATTTTCAATGAAAATATACGATAGAAAAAATTAAACAAAAACTAGATAAACATACTGTAACACAAATTCACATCAATGTAAGTTTCTGAAAATTATCAAATTCATCGAATACAAAATATTTCGAAAGTTTCAAAAAAATCCAGAATTACGTAAATGACTTAATTACTTAAATATTAAATTCAGAACGAATGATTTTGAGAACTTCACGATTCGAGTACAGATTCGCGCCGAAAATTCAAATTTTTCCCTAATTCTGCAAAAAATCGTAGTTTCTCCCAATGTTCTGCATGTACAGAAAGTGATCTATTTTTTCACAAGAGATAAAAAATTTTTACACTATTTTTTTCCACGAGTTGAAAAAAAGTTGTAACACGCAAAACAGTAGGTAAAACTGTCCTTTTTCGAGAATCACAGAAAAAATTACATTTACCTACGTAACCCACTAAATTCACAAAAACTCTTCAAAATCGTTCAAATCTACAAACTCGTCCCTATCAACGAATCTATCAAACCCAAAACCGACCTCCCCAACTTTTTACAATTCTTATCCGGATCCCCACTGACAACATTTTGCGCTTCGAAAAGCCAACACCGAATTTCCAAAAGCGGCTGAAAAATTTCATCCTTCAAACTCTGTTCGCTCACAGAAACCAAAACCGCAGCCACGTTCTCGATCACGCACAACCTCACGTTTCCATTCTCGTGATACCTTAAAACCCAAGAAAGTTCCAAAATTTCCTTCCCCATCTTCATCGCCGGGACACAATTCTGCGCAGCTACCATAATCGTCGACAAAGTCCTCAAAAAATTAACCAACAACAAACTCTCCTGATCCTGATAAAACTTTGGAATATCATACATACAAAACCCCTTCCTACCGAAACCGTACAATAGCGGATAAAAAAAGTAAGTGACAACGTTTCCAAATTTGTTCACACTTCCTTTCGCAACTTTCGTTTCGCTCGCGAATCGCCTGGTTTTTTTATTTATCCGACTTTGCACGATTTCCTCCCAATCAACGGTATTTTCGTCGCTTTTCGCCACACCGAAATCCACGTCATCGTACAGAATTTCCCTATTTTTCGTTCTGTCGGTTTCGATCATCAAAGAAATCGGTTTCGACAGTTTTTTCCGCCTCGATTCCCTACGATTCTCCACTCTGGGAAATTGCGTCATCTCGATTTTCGATAATTTTTTCGCTGCCTCCGAAAGGATTCGCAGAAAAAAAATTCTCTGATCCAAAGAATATTTTCCAACCTCCGAATGAAATTCTCGACAAAGACGTTCCGCGCATTCTTTGGGAAAAACCGAAACAATGGCCGTACAAGAATCGAGTACCAAAGTGTCAAAATCATCAACCTGGCTACGTTCCATGAGCGTGGACAAAATATCCAAAAGTTCGACAGCCAAACTCGAATCATCCCCGGGAAGCTGCTCCAGGATCAAATCCTGGGCAACTGTCAAAGATTCCTCGAAAATCTCAGGATCCGGAGAATTCTCCACGTTCACCAAATTGTCCCGCAAATCTCGAAGATACTTGGGTTTCGATCTTTCAGACAATTTCGTGTCGTTAGACATGTCATAAGGTTCCAAATCATCGTCGCTGTCGAGTTCTTCATCTTCCGCCACGTTCGCCTTCGTCGAAACATTTTCTTTCTCCACAATCCCGAAATCGACATCTAATTTTTTCGAGCCAGGTTCCTGAATGGGAGACAAAATGCCGCAATCAACGCCCAAGTCAAAAATCTTCCTATGACCCAAACTCAGAAATTCAACATCCCCCACGATAACTTCCAAAGAATCTGGCGCGTATTTCGGTTTTTTCGAGGTTAAAAGCTTCAAATTTTCCACCATTTGCAAAATGTCCTCGGACATCCCATCGTACTCGAATTTGAGCTTCATCGAATCATTTGGATTTCTGAAAATTTCCGACAAAATTTCGCCGACGATCATCCCAACTGCTCTGACCTCGACTTGGGTCGATTCCAAATGCGCCGGGATCCCGGTCAACATCATCTTCTGGAACTCGTTTTTATCTACCTGTTTCAACTTTTCCCCGAGTTCCCTAACCCCCAAAACAATCATCTTCGTCAAATACAGATGTTGAGCGAAAGGGGTATGATTCAGAGCGCTCCGATTTCCCCAAACTTCAAGAGCCTTCTTCAGAAGCTCCAACAGGTCTCCAGGAAACTTCCCCAGGTAAAAAACCAAGTTCCTTATCAAATTTTCATCATCGTACCAAGACATAAATGGGATTTTCGTGGTCAAGGTGTAGTTCCAGGTTTGGTCTTTCAAAAGGTCCCCAAAAATATCGGTCGTGTCTTCGCGATGCCTCAAAAATGAAACTGCAAGAATTTCGATGCTTCTCCGATCGACTTCCCTGAGAATTTTCCGAATTAAAAAAGAAGAACTCGATTTTCCTTTCGACAAAATCACGAAAATATCAATCAGAGGAAAAAGGTCTTGATGATTCACAAGAAGAGCGAATTTTCCCAGCATGAGAGACAAACCCGAAACATCCAATTCGACCTTGAGATTTTCCGAAGTTTCGTCAAGAAAATATACAGCCCTAGTAAAATGGAAAATTATCGATTTCGCGTACGAGCTGGGTCGGAAAATGTCCGGAATTTTCCTCTTTGTTTTGTTGGCGACTCTACTGGGCAAAGAAACCAAAATCTGGACTGCGTTTTTCCAGATTTCCGCGACATTTTCCTTCGCGAATTCACCGTCATTCCGGATTTTCGCCGAGTTGACTAACGAAGAAAACAAAACGTCACTTTTCACAATTTCGGAGAGCGCGAAAACTACGAAACGAACGACATTTTCGTTTTCCGAATCTTTCAAAATTTTTGTCAAAACCGTAAGACTTTCGTGAAGGACGTGAATCGTTGCTCCTTCCACGATCATCAAACGTCTAATCACGGGATCCAATTTTTCTTCAACTTCTAAATTCGGAATAACGGCTTCCAGAATTTTTCCGTAGCGAAAAACATCGATTTCGAGGTCACTATCCAAACCGGCGAATTTTTGGGGCGTCGTGGTTCCGGGAAAAAATTCAGTGTATTCAGAGACGACCGATATTAGTTTTTCCAGGGTTTTTTGAGATTTAACGGGTCCGGTTGATTGCAGAAAATCCAACAGTCGATCGGCGGTTTTGGCGAATTCGTCTGAAAGGAAATTCTGGCTTGGGGGCACTAAATCTTTCGGAACAAAAACCCACGTCTGCTTTTCGGGCTCATCGAAACGCGGAGAGGCAAATTAAAGTTTTTTTTACCCTACCTGAATTCGTGTTTGGAGAAATCAGAGAAGGCGAGGTTTCGGTGAAGATGTTGGCATTTTTTAGGTTGTTCATTTGGCCCATCGAGGGGATCGCGGGCATTGGAGACAAGGAAAACAAATCTGAAACAAAAAAAGATGGAGTCAATGATACATCGAAATTGAAATCAAGTTTTTCCAATTTTAGGAGTTTTTCAGGATTGGTAAGAATTTCAGAAATATCCTGGAAATTTATTTACATTCAAGAAAATTAAAATTCAACATCGACAAGAATTTCTCAAAATGACATTTGGAGAAAATGAAATTGAAATTTCTCGAATTTTCTAAAAATGTTTTATGATTCTCTGAAATTTCAAGTTTTCATTAATTCGACCAATTTTTTCATAATTTATACGAGTTAAATCAACTGTACAAAAATCTTGTAAATTTTTTAAAATACTGATAAACATTTCCAGGTTTTGAAAATTTCCTAAATTCACTAATTTCTGATAATTGAAAATACATTGCAATTTATTTCATCTTACAACGCAGAAAAAGTGCGCCTGAGAAAGAAAAATGCGCACTTTTTCCACGTTGGATAAAAACTAATTATTCATCTTATTTTACGCATAATTCACCTGTATTATTATTAGCATTATTCAACGTCATCGACTGATCCGGAAACGCTTGCGGTTGCACATTGAAAAAATTACTCTCAACATTGGAAGGCCCGCTCAAATTGTCCATCAAGGAAGTTCCCGAAGTCGGCTGCAACTGAACTTGCGAAGTCGTGTTGGAAATGATGCAACCGGAATTGAAAGCCGAAGTGAAATCAGCGAATTCGTCGTTGTTGGCTTTCGCAGGGGTTCCGAACGCTCCCGCAAAATCGCCAAAATCTGCGTTTGCATTTTGGACTTGAGCAATTTGAGAACTATTCGCTCTTGGGTTGAATTCGTCGTCATTTTCAATGGACGATTTCACGTTGTCGTTTTGGGAATCGAAAATGTCGTTGAGGACATTGCTTTGGCTTTTTTGTTGTTTCATTGGGGAGGACATCAAATTGCCTTGGTTCGAAGTGGTTGTAACCTGGGAAATAAATCATTATCGATTTAATTTGTATGATTATTATAAAATATATACTTGTAAATATATTGCTTTTATGTTTAGAATCTTAATTATAAATGTCAGAAATCGAACTAACAAAAATTGTTTATGAAAAATTATGGAATTCTGATTCACAATCATAATTAGAAATGTCCAAAATTAAAAATTGAACAAGTTCAAACATTTGTAACACAAATTTCAGAAACTCTTAAACTTATTTTTAATACAAAATCAGTTCTTTTTTTTACTTTTCCCTTACTATAAAATAACTCAACAGCAAATTCTCCAATTACCTTCGCTTGTTCCTTTCCATAATTTGCAGCAGCTCCGAGATCAATTTTTTTCATGGGACGACTCGACCTCGCTGGAGAAGCGCTCGAAGTATTCGATTTACTGGCATTTTCCATAGTATCCTTAGTATCCTTATACTCTCGTCTTTTTGGACTCGGCTTAGTGTCATTGTCCGAATCTTCTCTTTCTCCATCATCACTGAAAAAATAAAATTGCAATCAATACATTATTCCAATTGATTGATACTTGACCAACCAAATATCAAAAAGCACTACAAAAAAACTTCGGAAATGAAATTAACATACAATACAATACATAAATTCCTGAACAATAAACAAACCTGTTATTTGTATCTTCAAAACCTTTTCCTCGGTCCCAGTCATTGTGCGGGTCAAGGGCTGCAGGTTTGTTCCATTTTGGATTATCCGACCAGCGATCACCTCCGAAATTCATTCCAGCGGCTTCGCTGGACAAACCGATGTACTTGTCCTTGTTTTTCTTCGCTTTTTTCCTTTCATCTCGCAATTTGTCATCATCTTGAACGAAATCGATGAGCTCCTTGACTTTGTGCCTGATGTTGATTCCCTGGTCTTTTCCAAGTTCGTCGATGTAAGTGTAATTTTCCAGGGATTTAAGGTCATAGATGTGTTCCCGAGAGGAAGTGACGACGCGCTCGGATCCATTGCGAATGAGGTAATTCAAGAGAAGAAGAGACTGAAAATTATAAATTTATACTTCAAGAAATGTAAATATAATATAATAAAATACATGTAATTATATCATTAGAGAAATATATACATGAATATATTCATTTTGTATAATTGAAAATAGTTTTAAAAATTTTTTGATAAAATACCTTGTAAGTGCGTCGCCAATTTCTTCTATTTTCCTGCAACATTCTTTTCCAAAGCATCGTCATCACTTCGGGAAATTGCTCGTACGTAAAAGTTGCTTGGGCCAGTTCCTGCATTTGAGCACCTAAAACAATTCTTTTATTGTATTTTTTGTTTCTAAAATTACAAAAAATAATTTTTTCTTCAATCACCTGTCGGACCCCAGGAATCATCATTTGTGGCCTCTCGGACTTTGGCTTCTGTTTCTGTGTAGTTCATAACCACATTGGTCCTGAAAAAAATTACAAATGAGAAAAATAATCGATTATTTATATTCCTATATATGCACGATAAATAACAAATCACATTTTTCGTTATTTTTTCCAAGTCATTGATAGCTGAAATATTTTTACATCAGTCATAAAACTGATGTTACTAATATGATTTTTATAAATTTTCTCTATTTATAAATTATTTTTCAATGTGGAAAAAAGTGGTTTTTCATATGGATTTCGGATTATTGGATCAGGAAATTTCGTATGCTTCATGTGTTCAATATTCTTATCAGGAATCATAAAAGTTTGCGGTAATGACTCAGATAAAACTTGGAAATCACTTTATTAGTCGTTTCAACAAAACTTGTGTAATCAAGTTTATGGAATGACAGCATAAAATTAGAACCGTCGAATTTCGTGTGTTCATTAAGAATTTGGAATAATGGAACTAAATAGTGAAAAAACTGCATTCATTTCTTATCGCAGTTTATTTGCTTAAACTGAATAGAATTAAAAATTTAAGTTGACATTGCACAATCTACATAATTTATACCCAAAACACGTTATTTTTCATCATTTATGTTTTTT
Organism: Platygaster equestris; assembly: GCA_030522785.1. Lineage (NCBI taxonomy): Eukaryota > Metazoa > Arthropoda > Insecta > Hymenoptera > Platygastridae > Platygaster > Platygaster equestris. Next base: position 19,129 of record JAPYZK010000446.1, read on the forward strand.
ATTTATAATTTTATTATTTTATAGAAAAATGAGAAATTTATATTAAGAGATTAAGTCGATTAATTGCGACTAGGTCATGGTCGAAGCTAAAGACTCAGACACTGAATACTCTTACGCAATGTGCAGATGAAAAGGAATGTGCTTTTGTAACAAATGCTCGAAACAAGTTTCACTTTTCATTCAGAACCTTGCAATAGTATGTGTCATGACCAAATTAATTGCGTTTCATTTACATAAAATCTTAAAAATTTTCCTAAATTGTTTAGTATTTAACCGAATAACAGGAAGTGTTAAAAAATGCCCAGAATTGTTGGAATGTTTTTTACCTAAATAACAGGAAGAGGTAAATAATTCGAATTTTTAAAATATCATTAAAAAATTACACAAAAACTTTAGAACTGTTGTAGTTTTGAAATTTGGTAATAATTCTCAGAATCAGCTTAACGATTTTTAGACAGAATTCTGATTTCAATAACACCCGACTATTTTTCAACAACCGAATTCTTAACAAAAACAACAACAATAAAGCAACCATTTCTTCAAATTTCCAGTATTATTGAATAAACATCGATAAAAACACAAGTAAAGTATCGGGGTTTCCGCGATAAGGAACACAATGACAACAAGATAAAAGCAAATTCATCGGAGCGTGGAAAAAATACACCGTAATTGTTCAATTCGCACGTCATTTTCCAAGCGTAAAAAAGTGGCTCGAAATGTCAAAACATGAAACTGCAAGAAAAACACAACATCCAAAAAAGTACACGTGCAAACCCATAGAAATTGTAAAAGATCTTGAAACGGATTATTCTGAACTGCGAAACAATGTTATTCCGGAATATTCGGAGAATCTAAAAAAAGCAAAAGGATAAGGTTATAACAGGGCGAAGGAACTTACGCCTTGTCCATCAACTCCCGCACTTTCCACATGCTCATCATTTTGCAAATCGAAGATTCAAACACTGTAGAACGTTTATTGCAAAAGAAAATTATCACGCGAGAAACGCGAAATTGTTCCCATATGTTTTTTCTGCATCCAAAATGACAAATTAACGTCACCAGATCATCAAATGACTGCCATGTTTTGTAAGCATATATGTAGTTGTCTGTGATGATGCGATGCACATCACATAATCACATTATCACAATTCACAAAATGCGCTGTTTATATATATATATATATATATATATATATATATATATATATATAATTGAAATTCGCGCCTAAAAACATAATGGACGAGAAAAGATAACAACAGAAATACGCAGAAAAGAGCAAGAATAAATTAGGATCTTCGGATTCCTGCCGTTACTTGTTTATTTCGTTGCAAATTCTTTGTGAAACAAGTTATTTCAGAAACTACAGGGACAAACAAATTCAAGATGGTTCGTTTATCGGATATTCGTTTATCGGAAGGAGCAATTTCTGTAAGATACATCGTTTTTTGCGTCTCCGATTAAAACAATTTTGTGTAACCGAACCTTACTTTTTTGTATTTTTCTTTTCAAAGGTCTCATGGCATTAAAAAGCCAATGATCTTTATGATTGTTCTTGTAGAGATAATTTGTACATACTTTTGTATAAAATGTTGACTTACCGATTTGTTTTTGAAGTTTTTTTTTTTTTCATTCAGAAATTTTTGCATTTTAAGTTACAAAATCACATGTGAATTTTAGAAAATTTTGAAACTCGGATTCGAATGTTTTAACATTGATATTTTCAAACTCAAACATTCAAATTCTTGATTTATTATATCAATTGAAACAAAGCATCGCAAAATTATGAATCAACAATCAAAATTTGGTAATACAAAATTCTAAATTTGGATAATCAAAGTGAAAATTGTTCTGTGTACATTATTACTTGACAAATAGAATCATTATTTCCAAAAAAACAATTTATAATTTTCTCACATTTTTTTCCAGCAAATCATGAAAGGAGGCAATCCGGAAGCTCCGATTCTTCAATATTTGGTACATAACAAAACATTTTTAGTGACTAAACTGTAAAAATTGGTTGAACATTTATCAAATGACAATAGTATTCTATTTGTCATAAAAATGTGAATAATTGGATAAATAATCTTTTGCATTGATAAAGTTACAATGTACTGAATTTAAATTTTTATTTTCCACTTTAAAAAACAATTTGTTATACTTGGAAAAAAATTTTCACTCTTAACTTGCACAAATTTATAAGAATGAAGGAAAATCTTATATATAATGCTTTTGTAAGGATCAATTTACAATTTCTAGAATTTAGACTATTCAAGTAACAATCATTTACTTGACACTATCAAATTCAATTCCAAATCACATCAACAATTTACAGGGGCACAAAGAAATAGGATCAGCGCAATCAGGTGTCACGAAATACCGGCTCATGGTGAATGATGGAATCGAAACATCACCTTATGCCATGCTCGAACCTTCCCTGAACCACATGATTACCGAAAACACACTCATCAATTTCTCCATTTTGAAAGTCAATGATTACAATGCTACTAAAATTAAAAGCAATGTTAATGAAAGGTACTAAAAGAAAAATAACCAGTAATTGCACCGCACAATAATTTTAACATCCTGAACAAACGACGCTATCCTATGTTTCAAGGGAAACAAATCGGAGAATCATTAAATTTTTCTCATTTTTTGTAGGTGGATCATTGTCTTGCGTGATTTTGAAATTATACATTCAGGCGAAGAAATTGGTGAACAAATAACGTATAATAAATCTGGCGAGGAACAATCTCCTGTTGTGCAAGCAAAAAACAGCGACACACGAAATGGTTAATTATCATTGGAATATTGATAGAAAGTCAAGTTTTTTGTTGTTTATTGTATTTTTTCTCGTGTATTTTTCAGGTGCTTCCAGTTCGAACCACCAGATTCAGCTGAATACATCACTGACCAATGGAAGTGTACCAGTGACTCCGATTGCTGCTTTGAGTCCATACCAAAACAGGTGAGATTATACTTCACAGAAAATATGACCTTTTAAAATGAATCTTATGTTCATTTTATACTTTTTAATTATTAATCTTCCTTTAATTTTCAAAATCGACTTCATGACTTACTTTTTTATAGGTGGGTAATTCGAGCTCGAGTCACGAGCAAATCAGAGAAAAGAAGCTGGAGCAACGCCAGAGGAGAAGGAACTCTTTTCTCTATGGATTTGCTGGACGAAAGTGGAGAAATTCGTTGCACAGCATTCAGGGAACAGTGCGAAAAATATTACGACATGATCGAGGTCGATTACTATAACTAACTCGAATATTGTAAAACTCACATAGATTGTTTAAAAAGTAATTCATTATTATTATTTTTCAGATTGGAAAAATCTATTACATTTCTCGTTGTTCTTTGAAGCCAGCCAACAAACAATACACAACCATGAAAAATGATTATGAAATCACTTTGACGAACGAATCCGAAATCGTGTTGTGCGAAGAAGGAAATTCATCCGACATTCCAACAATTACGTTCAACTTCCAGCCGATAAGCAAAATTGAAACAAAAGAGAAAAATGATGTAATGGGTAAGTTATGGAAAACATTTTTTAATTTGTTATGTTAATATTACTTAATGTTGAATATATTGATAATTCTAAATATTTTCCAAATTTTCAGACGTCATGGGAGTTGTAAAATCAGTAGGTGAAGTCGTTAGTTTGACTTCAAGAAACACTGGCAAAGATTTGATCAAGAGAGATATCAACATCGTTGATGAAAGCAACACAATGGTAATTAATTTGAGCCACTAATTAATTGAAAATTATGAATTGTATATAATCAATATTATTAAACTTTTAGGTTTGTTTGACTCTGTGGGGAAAACAAGCCACAGAATTCAAAGGCGAAAACAACCCTATTATTGCCGTTAAAGGCGCCCGAATTGGAGAATTCCAGGGTGGAAAAAATTTGTCAACTTTGTCGTCTTCTGTCATCCAAATTGATCCTGATATACCTCAAGCTCACAAGTAAAGAGAAATTGGGCAAAAATTTAGTAGATAAAATGGAACTAGTCAAGCTTTGAGAAAACTTGATTGTGTGTTAAATGTTTCAAATTGACTAAGTAGTGTTCTGAATCATTTTACAGATTGCGAGGATGGTACAGTTCCGTTGGGCAACAAGAAGAATCCAAATTCCTGTCGAAAGTCACAGGTGGTAGCGGTTCAATGAACGGACCCTGGATCACTTTCAGAGAAGCAAAAGACATGAAATTCAATTCTTCAGACGCGGCTAACGTATACATTTGCAAAGCGACCATCAACTTCATCAGGCACGAAAACACTTTGTACAAAGCCTGTCCTGCTGATGGATGCAAGAAAAAAGTTGTCGACTTGTCGAACCAAATGTATAAGTGCGAGAAGTGCAACCGAGAATACCCTAATTTTATGTACCGCATGATGGCCAGTGTGAGTATTTAGTATTTTTAACAATTCAAATGTAAATTGTAATTTTATTTTGTATTGCCAACTGTATTTTTTATTTTTATTGGGGAATCTCCGCCATACCCCAAGAGAGTCTTGGGCAATACTACCAACTGTATTAATGTTTTTTGAAAAAGATGCAATTTTTCACTATGCTCAACATTTTCTAATGAAAGTTGAAAATTTTTTTAGGTTTGCCTGGCAGATTGGAGTGGCAACCAATGGGTGTCAGCTTTTAGCGAAGAAGCTGAAAAAATGCTGGAAATCACTGCTCAAGAACTTGGAGAAATGAAAGATAATGACAATGATATGTTCTTGGCCAGAATTGCTGAAACAACTTTCAAGTCATTCATTTTCAAATTGCGAGTTCGCATGGAGACATTCAATGTAAGAAAAAGTTCCATTTCATTATTTTCCCATTATTCAAATTTCAAAAAAAATGTCAGGAGAAAATTTTTTTTAGAAAGTACTGAAAATAGAACATATTTTTAATGTCAAACGGTCACTCAGAGCGAGACTACAGCAATAAAAATGAACTATTGCCGATCAAGCTTGTGAAATTTGAAAAAATGTACAATTAACAGTACAATTATAATATTCAAAAAAAGTTATTTAGAATAACATCAGAAAAAATGTCTGTGTTTCAGGATGAGATGAGATTGAAAACAACTGTTGGCGGAGTTCAGCCTATCAATTTCAAAGTCTACAACAATCATCTTCTCACGAAAATAAAAGAACTCTCAAGCATTGGAAAGGCTTAAAACTGCATTTATTATTTTTGGTGATCATGTTGCCCATTGGGTTACCATCGTATTTAAGACGCACTGAATATTTACTTTCGCCCATTATTATTTATTAAATTTAAGTGAACTTGTGAATTATGCGCTATGATCAACATTTTCAGTTAATCTTTTCTGCTCGGCGTAAGGATTGTTTTTATTTCGTAAATTTGCAGAGTGACAGAATGGTTAATAAGTTTACGGATGTAACAATAAATAATGTATGGTAAGGTAATTTGTAAGAACTTTTTAATTAAGTTTGAGCAAACTTGCAAGTTATATAGTATGGTCTGAAGTTTCAGTTTTTTTTTCTTATGTATTTGGCGTGAGGATTGCTTTCATTTTGTAAATTTATAGAGTGGTAGAACTAGCGATTAAATTACAGGTTTCATAATAAAGTGTAACTTTGGTAAGAATATATGTTTTTATTTTACAGCCTTGGTTTTGAATTTTCACTCATCATTTTCTGTGAACGAAATCATAGAAAATGAAAAAAGCTTCGAAAACGACAAAATTAGTTTAGTTATAAATTCAAATAACCATACTTTTTTCAATGGTTGTAAAAATTTAGTTCCACCAAAAACTTATCGAAAAACTCGAACTCAAAGAAACCACATGATGCCACCATTTTGGAGGAATGAACAACATTTCCCCAGGTTTCAAATAACACATGTAACCTTTGGCTTTTCGAAAATTTGGCCATTTTTCGTCATTTGGTCTGTAAGGGTCAACTTGAGCTGTATTGTTCAGTAACCTGGTTTCATAAGGGTACACATTTTTGCTATCTTCGGGGCTGTACAAAATTATTCTTTTATACCCAAAAACCTGCAATAAAAAAATCAATTCGATTGTCTAAAGTATGCCATAAAATAATTTGAAAAAATATGAGCAATTTATATTAATACTGAATATCAAGTTTACGAACTTGACACAGAAGATTGTTTTTTGGATCGAAATGTAAAGGGGAAACTGTTCCTTCAGGACCAAACCATGCATTTATGTCTGGAAGTTCAAATTCCTCTTCGTTATCAGAAAAACTGCAATATTCTGGGATGGAGAAGTCGTTTTTCAATTCTGGAACCTGGAAAATTTTGTATTTGAATGTCCAAATTTTCTTACTCAAATTTAGTTTTTTAATAAACGTAAAAAAACCTGTTCGAAAAGCTGATGCTGCGCGAGGTAACCAATTTTTTCATTCTTATTTTCAACGTGTTTTTTGATGAATTCAGAAAAAGTTATCAGGCTTTGGGCCCAATCTTCTTCCGTGTATTTTGAGCCAATTTCTATGGGCACTGTTCGGGACCCAACAATTTTTTCCAAATAATTTATATCTTGCCAAAGATCCAAAGCCCTCCAATGTTTCAAACAACCTATGGAATAATATTACAGAATTGTTTAATGAAATGAAAAAAGTCAAAAAATGTTGTTTGAAAAAATTTTAAAACCTTCTAGAATTGCTGGAACTTTGATTGAAAAAATGTCACGATTGAAAGTTTCCATGGATGGTTCGAAGTATTTAGGAACAGAGATGAAACCAGGAAAAATCGTAGTGACGATTTCTTCATTTTTGGGTATTTTTTTGTTCTCTGTGCCATATTTTTCAGAAATTTCTGCAGACATATATAATTAAACACAAATTCTTCAAGAAAGTCGGTAAAACATTGGGTTAATTATGAAAATTACTCACGAACTAAGAAATTGTTTACATTTGTTGCGATATTCGTTAAAAGGGTCGGATTGTTTGGAAGTGGAGCACCTAATAAGAGTCCTTTATCAATTTGCTTGATAATTTCTCTAAAATTTGAGTCATTTCCAGTTTGTTTAGAGAATTGAGCCTTTTTGTCGAGTAAAATTGCCTGAAAAGTTTTAAGTTGATTCGAAAGTCAATGAAAATGTGTTATTTGAAAAATGGGAAAAACAGTAAAATCATATATGAACATTATGGAAAAAGACCCAAAATTTAGAAAAAAGCGAGTTGTTGCAACACACCTTCAAAACGCTGCAAATTGAGTAAGCATATCTATAATTTATTGGCACAGTTTTCCAATAACCAGAATTCAAAGTTTCCCAAGTTCGATCCAAACATGCTTCGGTACGCAAAAGCGAATTGTCTATCCACTGAAATGTTAATTTTTGTTTTCTAAAAATAAACGAAGAAAAAGACGATTAATAAAGTGAAAAAGTAAAAAATGAAGTTAGCGGAAGAATTTTTTTACTCGACTTTCTCCAATCTCAAAGCTTTGCAAATCGTAGATACATGAACTTTTATTTCATCTGGAATATTTTCCTCGCAATCTCTTTCGATATTTTCCCAAGAAACTTCTTGAGTTGTTAATAAATTTTCTCCTGATGAATCCATCTGGAAATCATGAAACAAATTTTATGAAAATTGATACAATTAATATTTTTGAAAATTTAATATGACTTTCTACTGAAAACCTTAATTTTTTATGATTCCATCCATTGACTAAAAATCGAATGACATAATATGCATAATTTTTGACAGGATTCCATTAAAAATATTGTCATGTTCAGTAAGAAACCAACCATTTAATCAAACAACAATGCTTCTTTTATACACAGGTCCCCCAAGTTGAGGCCACTGAACAATCACAAAATCTGCCAAATAATATAATATTTTTCCCGAAAGAGAAAAACTCTCCACCCTGCAAAAACTTTCCACAAAAACTATTTTTGTATTCGAAACAAAAAGAAACTTCAAAACAAAAGCTATAAAACAAATCGGAACACAAGTCCCCGGCCCATTGCACAGCAAAAGATCGGGATTCTCGGTCCAAAAAATTGACAGCGACTCAAAACTCGCACGCAGAGTGCTCTTAATTGAAGACAAATATGACTGGTGAACTGCTCGGCTTCGAGTAATAGCGACGATTTTGAAATCTTCACGTTCCCTCTCGAGTTCTTTTATTTTTTCCGAGCTTAATTCGTCATTGTCGGCCCGAATGTAAATTCGGGGAGAATATTTCTCCGGGTGCAAATGATTCATAATTTTTATCATTTCCGTCGTGTGACCACCGGAACCCATAACGATCAGGGTTTTTGCTGGGGATTCGCGCAATTTTTTGTTCCAGATTTTGCCATTTTTCCAAAATATCAAGTAGATTATTCGAGTAAGAGATAAAATAGTTAAGGCTGCCAAAAGATGTATCAACATTTTATCTGGAATTCAAAAATTGTATGTTTCTATTGAGTTTTTGTAGAATTCTGTCAATTTTTGGAAATTAATTCCAATTTCTTGGTGACTTGAAGCACAGATAAGTATAATATTTCTTGTGAAAATAATACAATGTAACAGACAATATAGTTGTATCGAGAAAAACAATTCATTTACCAATACCGAAGAATCCTGGAACTGATTATCGTATTCTAGAAAACCGGAAAATCCAAGCGAAACTTTGAGAGGTCGCAACTTGTCATCAAAGGACTTATTTATTAATTTTTAAATGTTTTTTGGTACTTTGTTTACATTTATGATGTTTTTGTTTACGTTTCGAATTTTAGGTTATATCAACTCAGACAGTCTACTTCCGCTAGAGGCGCTAGTTGCGACTCTAGTTACTTTGTATGCAGCAGTTGGCAGTTTTGTGAAAAAACCGTTAATGGCCGTTAATTTCACATTTGCGAAAAAGCAAGAAACAGCAGGAATTTTTGCGAAATTTACGTCGAATTTCGCTTAAAAACGTTTTGAAATCCCTCAATATGGTTTTATTGACGCCAAATGCATTGATCGTAAGTTTTTTCGAATGAAACTCCAGTTATTTCGCATTTTGTTACCAATATCATTGCCTTGTACGTCAAGTTAGAGTTTTCGATAATACGACGAATAAATTCTTGATTCCTACAAGTAATTGTATGCGAAATCATGCAATATACGTATTGTTTTAATTTACAGCAAATACTTGATAAAAAAATCAAAGTGCACCATCCCGTACTTCAAATGTTGGTAAGATGATATTAAATTTGCACTAAAACGTAACGACTAACGTATTTTTTGTTACAAAAAATCACCGAATATGATTTGAACGAATTTCTCTAGGAATCCCACAATATGCCGAGTTCGAGTTCCAATCTTAAAATTCGGTTGATGCTCAACGACGGAATCAACACCAGCTCTTTTGTGCTGCTTCATACTTCGCTCCATAATCTGATTTTTGACGGTGTTTTGTCTAAATACGCAGTTTTTCAAGTTAAAGAATATTTTATACAGACGGCCGTCAATCGCAATGGACAAGACCAGTAATAACATATTTTTGTTGGAAGTTAAACATTGATAATTTTAATATTAATAATTTCAAGTATTAATAATTTTTCATATAAATACGTGTATATTTCATTCTACAGGAGCATTATGGTGATTCAAGCGCTCCATGTTCTCAAATCTGGAGCCGAAATTGGAGTCTCATTGAAATCCAATCCCCAAGAAATTCCACACAATTTTCCTACAAATGTTCCAGTTAAAAATGGTTCGAAATAGAATTTTTGTCAAGTAATCAACAATGTAAAACAAGTTTTTAATTAATATTTTCAAATTTTCAGGTTCCATGCTCGTGCCGAAAACAGCGAGTGATCTCCAAAACGCCGTGATTACACCTATCGCAGGATTGAGTCCTTTTCAAAACAAGTTAAAATCCGACAAGTTCATAAATGATCAAAAATAATATATTCGACAATTTTTACTGATCACTAATTAACACTTTCAAGGTGGCTCATCAAAGCTCGCGTGACAAACAAATCAGATAAGCGACGTTGGAACAATGAACGAGGCCAAGGAGTACTTTTTTCGATGGATTTGTTGGATGAAAGCGGAGAAATTCGTTGTACAGCTTTCAGGGAAATGTGCGAAAAATACTACGATGTGGTTGAAGTAACTACAATTATAATTACAAGATAATTGCGACTCTGAGAAATTTCTGGGATTTGAAGGGAAAACGAAATTCTCTGCAAAATTATAGTGATGGTGAAATTTGATTGTAGGTCGGAAATATTTACTACGTTTCGAATGGAGCACTCAAACCAGCCAATAAACAATTTACTTGTTTAAAAAACGATTACGAATTCTCTCTGTCAAATGCTTCAGAAGTCGTTCCATGTGAAGGTGGAAGTGACATTCCAACGATGCAATTTGATTTCCAACCAATCAAAATTATTGCGAGCAAAGGAAAAGACGAATTGATCGGTAAACTACACACACAAAATCTAAATAATTCCTTCGAATGAACTAACGATAGAAAAAATGATAAATTCATGTCTTAACAAACTTTGAACATTTACGAAGTATTTTTCACAATTTCAAAAAGGTTTTTACAAATCGCTGGAAAAACGCTTTGTTTTTTAACATTATTTTCAGACGTTATGGGAGTTGCGAAATCTATTGGTGACATTGTGAGCTTCCAAGCTAAAATCAGTGGTCGCGAACTGATAAAAAGAGATGTCAACATTGTTGATCAAAATAACGACATGGTAATAAATCGTAATTATGATTTAATAATCATTTTTCAAAATCGAGACATAAAATAAAATATGCACTAATTTTATAAATAAAGTTATCTGAATTCAATAATATACCAAATTCAAATTTATAATATCAAATCGATTTCTCGCATATAATTTTTTATATTTTTATTTGATATCGAAAATTTTGCAGGTTACTTTGACACTTTGGGGAAAACAAGCCGAAAATTTCCCTACAGAAAACGACCCCATAGTTGCTGTCAAAGGAGCGAAAATTGGAGAATTTCAAGGAAGCAAAACTTTGGGATCTTTGCAATCTTCGATTTTGCAAATTAATCCTGACATTCCTGAAGCACACTCGTAAAATTTTTATTTTACATAACGGAAACAATGAAATATCAATGTCATCAATTCTGAATTTTACTCTCCCAATACATTTCAAAACGAACATTCAAAATTGCCAGTATTCCAAAAACTTTGTTTCAACAGCAAAAATTTGTTTCATAAACGAATACTTGTTTTCAGTTTGCGAGAATGGTACAACTCACAAGGAAAAAACCAAGAATCTAACTTTATTTCTCGATCTAATGCAATGGGAGGAATGGATGGTCAATGGTTGACGTTTCGAGAAGTCCAAGACCGACATTTGGGAGAAAATGACAAAGCCGACATGTACATTTGCAAAGCGACTGTCAACGTTGTCAAAATTGACAACATTTTGTACAAATCTTGCCCTGCTGAAGGATGCAAGAAAAAAGTCATTGATATGATGAATCAGATGTACAAATGTGAAAAGTGCAATCGAGAGTATACAAATTTCCAGTATCGATTGTTGAGCTATGTAAGAGACTATGGGATTTAATTTTTAAATTTAGGGACTTTCGAATGTCTAAAAATGGATTTAGAAACAAGAATCTTCTTTCATTTTTTGAAAAACAAAAAAATAAAAAAAATACTGTGAAAGCCTTTTAAAAATCGTTTTCGAATTTGTATGAGTCTTGAGATCATCTCTGCTTCAAAACTAATTTTGATATTATACTGACTTAAACGTCTGATATACATTTTGATATAATTAAAATTTCACAAGTAACTTATTGTTAACTTTAATCGGTTTTGAGAATCATTTTGTAAAAACGTAATACTCAAATATTGAGGAAATTAATTAATGACTTTTTTTAGATGTGCCTTAGCGACTGGACTGGAAATCGATGGGCTCCGGCTTTTAACGACGAGGCAGAAAAAGTGTTGAACATTTCCGCACAAGATCTTGGCTTTTTAAAGGACACTGACGATGATTCATTTTTGGAAAAAATTGCCGACGCAGCATTCAAATCGTACATTTTCAAAATGCGAATTCGGCTTGAAAACTACAACGTAAACTAAATTTATTTTTAAAAACTTTTTTTTTTTTTGAGTAATTTTTCAAATTACTTAAAGTAATTTCATGAGCTTCAATTTACAGAAAAAAACACAAGATAGACTAAAATTTTTCGATTTTTTTTATTTTTAAAACTGTTGATTGAAAAGTTTACTTCTGCTAATTGAAAAATTTTGTCTACAATAAATAATATGAATCTTCATTGACGTTAAAAATTGATTTCATTACAATATTTATCTCCAAAATTTTTTCAGGACGAATCGAAATTAAAAACAACTATTTGTGGAGTTCAGCCCATAAATTACAAATTGTACAACGACCATCTTCTTTCGAAGATAAAAGGATTCGCCAAAATTGGAAAAAGACGCAGTTAATTTTCGTGAATTTTTCGTTTTCCTAGTTCGTAAGTTTCATGGACAAAATACGAAGCTTCTCTAATAATAATTTACTTAATGGGAAGAAATTCGATTAATTGATAATTTAACAAAGTGGACAAAATATTAAAATGATACATGATTTTCCATATGTACTTTGTAACGAGAAAAACATTTTCAAACAAATGTTTTTTTTTCTACAAAATGATTATGATTAATTTTGAACCATGTTTAAAAACTAAAAAAATCTATACTATTTGACAATAAATATCAATTTATGTAATACTTGACATCCATTTTTTATTGCAAGTACTTTTCAATAATATCTCATTTATCCAATTAGAATCAGAGAAACATATGCTATTTCAAAAATTATCTACTTTATAATAATTTATGTTTATTCAAAAATCTATGTATACTTCATCCAAAATCTTCAACGATACAAATGGTCAGCATGAATATTGCTCGCTATTTCTGATTCCCATTTGTCTCCATTGTTCAACAATTTTTCTTTGTTGTATAATAATTCTTCATGGGTTTCAGTGGAAAACTCAAAGTTGGGCCCCTGGGAAGAATTCGCATAGTAAATTTTCCAAACGAGAATAAATTTAAACAATTTGATTGTTATCCATCAAGCATGTCTAAATAATTATTGATTTCGAAGTTTCTAGTACTAATTAAAAGATAAAAAAAGATTCGTTAACAGTATTGAAAAACCTATATATAATCAAAGTTGACCATTTTCAAGTTTCCAAATTTTTTAGCTCTTTGTTTGTAAGTTATTTCTAGGAATTTTCTGTAACTATTGATATCTGCGAATGAAGCTTCAGTTATTATAGATGTATACTTTAGATAAATGTTGAAAAACAGTCAGTAATTGATGAAAATTACCTCAACAATGGCATCAACTGGACAAGCTTCCTGACAGAAGCCACAGTATATGCATTTTGTCATATCGATATCATATCTCGTGGTTCGTCTGGAACCGTCGGCTCTTTCCTCGGCTTCAATTGTTATTGCCTGAGCCGGACAAATTGCCTCGCACAATTTACACGCAATGCATCTTTCCTCTCCAGATGGGTATCTAAAAAAAATACAATATAAATAAGAATAACGGAATGTAAATATGAAAAACGTTGTCAATTTAACACATCTTCGAAAATCATACCTAATTTTTTCCATTGCAAAGAATGTTAAAAAAAAACCATTCACCTCTCTGGAAAGGTATTGATGTGACTTTTTGGATTCATCATTTTATCAAATAATGACGAATTTCTATTTCATTTTAAATAAGAAGAATATCTATTAACCTTCTCAGAGCGTGTTCTCCTCGAAACCTTGGACTTAAAGGTCCTTTTTCGAATGGATAATTAATGGTCGCTGGTTCTCGGAAAAACATCCCTAAAGTGACTCCCATGCCACGGAAAATTTCTTGCAGGAATATTTCATTGACCATGCGATTTCCGACATCATCCCATTCCATTGATCTGTCCCTGCTTATATCGACAAATTTAGTCCTCATTTGTTGACCATCGAATTTTCGCATCGCTCTGAGAAGTCCTGATCCTGGAAAAAATTGTTTTATTTGATGACTTATTTATTCAATCATTTATTTCAACAGACATTCCTTTTTCTGAACAAGCATTTGTTTATTTTAACAAATATTTCCTTTTTTGCACAAATATTCATCAATTTTACCAGATTTAGTTATTTAAATACATAAATTAGGGGACTGAATTTATATTCTTATAAGATCATTATTTTCATCTCAGTTCCCGTAATCCATAAATAAAAATGAATTTGTTGCAAAACATCGAAAAAAGAGGTTATGAAAATTCATCAAGAAAATAGAATGACGGTAAGACAAAAAGTGTTCAGCAAATTAAAAAAAAATGATAAGTTATTGATTTAGATTGGAACAAATGTGACGTTTTTTGGGAATGTCATTTAAATTGTCATTTGCTGATTTCGTAATTTTTTTTCTCGTTTATTCATTATAATTGACAAGTAAACTCACCATTTTTTGCACAGAAAATCCTAGCGATTTGCGAATTCATTTTTTTAACGTCCAAGGGGAATTTCTTGATATTCACAACTTTTTTTGGGTTTTTTTGTATTTCTAAAATTTGTTCCGTCCCCGAAATTACGACGTACAATCAGCTCAATCAGCTGAATCGCTTGCGCGTGTGCGCAAACGTCGAAATGTCGAATGTCACCGCCGATTCAAATTTTGGTTCATTTTAATATGAAAAATAAAATTCTCGAGTTTTGAATGAGATTATTTTTCTTTTTTTGATTACGCTTCATTGAATGTTAGTTTTCAAGAGTGCGAAAGTGATTATTATAATTTCGAATAATTATAAATAATAAAATAGGCGATGCGTGCCAAAAACTCGAATTTATGCACATGGAAATAATTTTCGAATGATGGAAAATAGAATATAGAAACTTCGAACAAATTGAATTTCATGAATTAAAAAACAACTTGATAATAATTATAATATTCTTATAAGAATTTCCAAAATCGTATAAGGTTTTTAAATTTCGTATAAGATTCTATTTTTTGAAAAAAAAAAAAAAAAAAAGAGATTCTACAATAACAAAATGTGACATTTCAGAAGTTGAACAAGTTGTCAATTTTATTTTGCCAATAATTCAAACATGAAAATTTACGCAATTTTTCTAAGGGTTTTCAAAATACGTCTAGGTGATCCAGAAAAACTTTTCATAAACATTCAAAAATAGTTAAAAATCGCCATATCGCGAAATTGGCCGGAAAACCGCAATAAGCAGGCAAAAGCCAAAAAAAGCAATGACTAATGGCACCCCCAAGACGCCCTCTTCCACCCCTATTGATCGACGCTTGTGCAGTACTCGCCGGAGCTTTCGCGGGTTGAGAGCTTTACGGAAGCAATCACTGTTCGTCTAAAAAATGCTGCATGTGCGTACACGAAATTTACGCGGGTGCTAAATAGGCCGTTAGTTCTTATCATTTTCACGAAATGAAGCTTCCGCATCAACTCTAACAGGTGATTAATTTGCATGAAAATCCAGTCACGTGCGGTTGACCTACATCACTAGTTTCGGCCCTCGAAAACCCCGATGTTTTGTAAACATTGCACATTCCCGGTACTTCGAAAATTGCCTAAAATTTATACACATGCGTGCTTTTTGATGTTAAAGCTGTTTCATTGTTTATAAAATATTTGAATTCAAAAACAAAGTGAGTTCTATTTTTGAAAATTTTTCGATATTTATAAAATTATCGGTAATTTCTCGCGTACATTATTTTCAAAAAACGGGTAATTATTTCATGCTTCTTATTTTTTCATTCAATTAAAATTTAACAAAATTAAATGCAGATGTTTTTGAAATCATTTATATCAATCAGTGTTAAAAATTAAAGAAACTATACAAATGTAACAATTATTCAAAAATGAAAATTTCAACTTCGAAATTCAAAGTTACACCAGCAAAAATTTCGAATCTGACGATAATTTTTAGATGAAATCAACTTTTTGTGGAAGAAAACTCCTTTGGAAAATTTCGAAGCAAAAAACAGCGTGGAAAATGTAAATTACGAGCAAATAAAATTTGCTATTTCCAGCGGGTGCGTTTTTGCGATCGATCCGCAATATCAGGTGCGCTTTATAATTTCGATCAAAGGGAAAGACGCAAAAAAATGAGAGCTCAATAACACACGTGGTCGCATTGATTCAGAGCTTGAAAAGAACGTTAAAAGTAGAAAAATAATTTCGCGAACATCACTAAAACATCCATAGTCATGCTCATCAATTTCACAAAACTTTTTAATATCTCAAAAATAGCTTTCTGACATCAAAAAAGCTCCAAATTTGAAGACTCGAAATATTGTACGAGTTAAAATTATTCGAAAATCTTAGTAATTGTGAAAAGCCGTCTTCAGAAATTTCGGAAATTCTCCACGATTGTCTATTTTTCAAAAAAACGCCTAAATAAAGTTTTTGCGCATCTCTGGATGTACCGTAATAATACTAAATCAAACAGATCTGTTTTCATGGATTATTATCACCTCCCACGATAAAACGAAGGTCGCTCGCGATTGTAATTTCACTCCTCTAAAAGCACTTGAAGTAATTCGTCCCTGCACGCGCTTTCTCATTATAATGTGTACTTTTTTCGGGGTAATTTTCAGCGCTCGCTATGTACATACATATAAGAGCCGGAAAAAACTGGGTTGCACTTCATCCACCCCAAACATCTACTTCGTTCCACTTTACGACGCAGGGACAAATTCTCATTTGGGTTCAATGAAGCTCGCGGTGCATTGTTCCCTTGCGATTTTCTCAACAATGAGCTGTTTTATTGACCCGCAAACTCATTGTTTATCGACCGATTGAAAAATATGGGGCTGTTTATTGAAAAGTTGATTAGAATTGTCGATAAATTAGTGAACGCGGATGAATGCGTAATAAAAAATCCGAAGGAATTTTCTCGTAATGCTTGAAAGCTGAAAAAGATGGAAATCAGAGATTTGTGAATAATAATTAATAATGAAAGAAAAAATGAGTAATAACGATATGATCATGAAAAAAAGTGGGATAGAAATGCAATTTCGAGATGATGAAAAAAGGAAAATATTGGAAAGTTACTTATTTTTTTAAATTACGAAGTAATAACTAGATTCTTCGGTGTCTTAATTCAAGTTGCAAGTACACATTGAAAGTTATTAATATTGAAAATTTCACCAATGAAAGTACGAAAACTTGAAAAACTCGTAATTTTCAATTACAAAATCTCGAAATAGAAAGATTTGGATCAATTAATTGTTCAATTAAGAAATTAAGCCTTTTAAACCTTCAGATTGAATTTTTCGCTTTCAAGAAAAAAGTATGTCCGAAACGGTTCCAAGTGCGGCTCATCAGCCAAATTCGAACGCGCTGTCAACGTCGGCTTTGCAAGTCGTCACACGAATGTTGCGTTCACCGAGCCACGAGAGCATGACCACCGATTTGTCATTATTCAGCGTTTCAACCCTCGCGAGCGACGTGAAATGCGCCAACAGATTAGCCACTTTCAAGTCGTACAGCGACGTGCAACTTTCCGTTCGAGGGACTTCGCCAAATCCTGACACTCGCCAAACCCACATAAACCGGTATATCGACAGTTAAAATATTTCAGTTAAACCTTCCAGACTTTTAAATTTGGCAGTCTCATCCGCGGACAAAGTCGTACCGGTCGTACGTATTAGCATTTTCGATTGATCTTAATTTGTTACGGCGTTGTAACGCCGTTATAACGCGGTTAAGATGGAGACCAAAATATCCTCATATCCGCCAATCACCGAAGAGGAATTCAAGTTCTCCGCTCGATTGTTGGCCGCCATATTAACCGCGTTATCACGGCGTTACAACGCCGTAACGAAATTGGGATCAATCGAAAATGCTATGTCATTAATCATTAAATTTTGAAATTGAAAAAATTAAAAAAAAAAAAAAAAATACACCCATCTCTTGATTTAGTCAAATTCGATTTAGGAACCGCTTGATTTAGTAGCGGACAAAACATTTGATTTATATGTTAGTCACCTTCCCCTCTCCTGCCTCACTCCACCATACCGCCACAGTGTCCGCCATCTTGCCCGCGAAATTCAAAGTTAACAACGTTAACAATTTATAGCTGTAATGTACTCGCCGTTCCGAAAACATTGTTCTCGCTGGGCGCGGTGGTGGGGCTGTATGTATCAGCGAAAAATATATATAACGCAGCGAAATCCAAGATGGCGGCCGGCCAGACGGCGCGAAATTCAAATTATGCCGCGAAAATTGATTTTTCTATAGAAGGAAAACTCGCTACATAAAAAATACATAAAAAATACCGCTACTAAATCAAATGTCTGAATTACGGATCATGCGACTAAATCGAGAGATGGGTGTAAAACCTTCGTTTTCAGGCCACCAGATATACCCGAAATAATATGGTTCGAAGAAGATAACGAGCTAATCCGGAGCTGCAACGCTTTGTCTTGCGCGTTGGGTCTCCAAAAAAGCTTCAGCACCGGCGACGTTTCTCAGTTGCCAAGTCCCGAAACCTCGGACACGAGGATGGTAAGGCCCGCGGTTTCGGCCCTCGCCCTGGACGCTGCGAATCGCACTGGGTTCCTCCTGGAACAAGCGCGACTCGAGCACGCCTCGAGATCCTGCAGCACTTGGGTCGCCGTCGGGGACCTGATGAGCACGTCGCAACTACCCAGCCCCCACGGAGGCGCGATCTCGCAACCCCCCGCAAACTCGCTCTCTTTACGCCCCCCCCAAAATATACCCTTCACCGCGGCCGATCTCGTGAGATCGGTCAACAAAAAAGTTAGGCAGCATTACATTAGGAGAAGGTAATTCGAACTTTTCAATTTTGTTTTGTCATTTTCCAGAAATGAAAAATGTTCACTTTTCTTGGGTGACCATATGAAAATCGTTAAGATTTTCATAAGGTCCACCTTACAAGGACATTCTGTTAAAGAATTTCAGAATCTTGTAAGATTTCGGAAATCCTCATTCATGATTAAAACTGTTATGATGGAAGTTTCATTATTTCTCGAATTTCAGGCTTCTAACAACGTATCGAGCCCTCGAGCGCTTGTCTCAAAGCGAGTTCAACTTGGACCGATTGGAAGCCGCCGCAACAGCCGCACAGTCGAATCTCGGCCCAACCCTAATCGTACCTGATTGTGAAACGACATTAAGTAGCGCTTCTTTCTCCGATCTAAAAGAGGAGAAAGAGCACGTCCTGACAGTCAAAGACGTAGAAATAAAACGTGGAAAACAGCTTTCAAAATATGAAAGAAACATGATGATTTTCGATTGGCTCCACGCGATCGATCCCAGCGTCGAAGAAACTATGGCTTTTTACGAAGTTCTCAACGCGCAAACCACCGATTCGACGACTTCCGTAGAATCGAAAGCCCATAGCGATAATAAAGAATGAATCATTATTTTTTCGGTATTTCCACAGCTTCCGGTAATAGCGCTTTCGATAATTAATGCAAATTATAATGAAACTTGGATTTCATGTATGTTTGTATATCTTGTTATTTCAGAAAGTGGGGGAGGATGATGTAATCTTTAAATGGATATATCTAAATGTAATTTTGTGTATAAAGATGGATTCGTGTAAGGGAAGTGTTTATTCGCGTTCATAAAATTAAAGTTAGTATTTGGTTCGTTTTTTCACTACAAATCAATTTTTTTCTCAGAATACAGAATGGTTAGGAACCTTTTAGACAGTTTTCTTTAGAGTGAAAATATCCTAGGAAATTGCCGAAATTATTCGGGTTTTCTAGAATTTCAACTTTGAGTTCAAGTTGGAAAATTTTGGATATTCTATGTTTTGAAAATTTGTGAAGGTGCTACACAAATGCTGACATTTAATTTTCGATGGATCAAAACATTCGTTGTAATAATGAATGACTCAATTCAGTTGAAAAATTGAGTTGAAGAGGAACTTTCGATGTGAATTTTCCGAAGCCAAATTTGATTATGTTCGATCTAGGTCAGTCAAAATATCATTTTCGGAAGCTAAAGTTGTTATGACCTATTTATTTCGCGCTTCATTAATTGTTAGTGGGAGAAATCAAATTTATTATAACTTGATTCGAGTGAAAAAATACTAATCCATTAGTAAACAAATCTCTAAAAATATTAGAATAAAAAAAAAAACTAACTAACTGGAAGGTATTTTCGGTTTTTCGAAAATTATCAAATTTTTTATGATAAATAAACTTTTGTCATAAAATATTTACCGAATACGGTAAATCAAAGAATCAGATATGATATTTCCATGACTTACGGTTTATTTCGCACTCAGGGAACAAAAACCATCCATTTTTGTATAAATTATTGTTTAATGTTATCCTGTTGTTGGCGGTTCCTTCAATTCCTGAAAAAATTTTCTTTTTAACTTCAAAATACTTCAATTCCCAATAAAAATGGAAGAATTTTTAGAAATGTATGTGCTGGATTTTTCTTACTGTTGTATTAGAGTTTGAAATTTACGATATTTTTCAAAATTAACTCAATTCAATTCTTAATTTTTCAAACTTATACATTTTTATGAAATTCCAGGTTTTTTAGGGCCCATAAAAAATACAGAATTCCTCTAAAAATTACCATTGCCATAAAAAATCCATCACCTATTTCATTTTTTTGGTAACATCCCTTCCAATTCGCCAGTGTCATTCATCTCCTTAACAATGTCCAATCCTCCAATTAATTCCCCTTTGACATACAGTTGAGGATACGTCGGCCAGTTGCTATATTTCTTTAACCCCTCCCTAACTTCGTTATCCTGAAGAATATCGAAAGTGTCGTAATCCGCATTCAGGTTGTTCAACATGGCAACAATGGTCTTGGAAAATCCACATCTGGGATTTTCCGGATTTCCCTTCATGAACAAAATGCACGGCGATTTGTTAATGAGTTTTTTAAGTCGAGAATCCAAACTTTCCTTGACTTCAAGGGAAGAAATTTGGGAGGCATCGTCTTTCGCAAGATGTTTGGTGATTTTTTCTTGTATGGCTGATGTATTGTTGCCGTCGACTCTGTCGACGATGTTTCCATTTTTGTAAAAAACTATCGTAGGAGCTGCGGTGATCCCAGAGTTGAGCGATATTTGGGGAAATTCTTCGGCTTCGATGAATGCAAATTTTAACGTTTTGTACTCGTCGAGTTGGCTCATGTCGGCGAACATTCCGTTCATATGTTTGCATTGTTCAGCCCAGGATGCAGAAAAATGCACGATAACCAGGTTGTCGGTCCTGTAAAATTTGTCAAGTATTAGAAAACGAATTCTTTGACAATTAAAAAAAAAACGTAATGTGCTTTTCGTGTATCTTCAAGTAGAAAAGATTTCTTTCAATTATCAAAATGGTTACCACATAAATTGTTATAAATCATCAGTCTGTAGAGAAACATTGTTTTTTGCTTTCGTGTAAGGTCATTACATAAAAAACGAAGGTATTTTTAATGCATCATTGAAAATGAATCAAAAAAGGCAAAAATGAAGTTGATATCGTCATTACAATCGCCTATAAGTGAGGTTATTTTGGCAAAAATGTCAACAATCCTGCAATACTTACTTGATGAATTCATTATACTCTTTTTCGGTTTTAAGTTCGGTGATGGACATTTTTGGAATTTTTTTTTTCGATATATTGTTGAAATTGAACAATCTTTTTTTTTCGAATACTGATGTTTGTTTCCAATCACAAAATGAGTCAAATACCAAATTTGTCCAAATATTGGCCAACTACACCAACATGCACCAAATTGTTCCAAATATCGTAAATCGGCAAATGCCTCAATCCTCAATTAGTTGATTGAATTCAAGTTGATGGTGAAAGAGGGCGCTGATCTTTGCACTCAAAATTAAGATTGATCAGATTGATAAAAAAACCAGCAAATGTTTCAAAAAAGTGTGTGAAAAATGATGCAATGTTATTACTTTTATCAAAATATTTGTGACAATTTGCGAAAATACATTAGTAGGTGGTAATTACATGAGTTACCACTGGTAAGTCCAGGTAAATCCAGTGTTTAAACTGGTAAGTTACCGGCTTGAACACAAAACTGATGTCTGACTGACATATACACATCATGATCATGACTTACTTACCTAACTTTACCTTCAAGTACAAGTATAAATGGTATAAATAATCAAATAACGAAACGTCACCCGAGAAATAATGGGTCATAAATCATTTTACATCAAAATGTTGTCGACATGCTATCAGCTGTGTTTGACAGTATTTTACCAGTGTTTATCATAGTTGAAATCAGTAATTCCTCCCTTGGGAGTGCATAATATATACACCAATGATGTAATATTATCCGCGCCGTTTTAAATTCTTGACAAATTATAAATTATTACATTCGTGTGTGATATACTGAAATATTAAAAATGTCGTTCTCGGAAACTCGCTATAAATACCACGTAAAAAAGCGAAGATTTTTCGCAAATGCAGTGTTGGTTTTGTTGAGCTCGCAATTCGTGAATTTAAGTGCTGCAGCTAACGAATCTTCGAATCTTACCAGGAATGTTGATAACAATACGTCTATAGCTGATTTTCGAACAAACAAATCTTCGACTACGGAGAAAAATTACAATGATGAGAAGGTAATTTTATATGTGTACAATATTTTATGGTGTTAGAATAGTAACCGCAAATTATTTTAATTTGTATTAATTAATTGATGACGATAACTAGATTCTTCCCTGGCAGGGAATTAGAGAAGTCCTGACAATAATAAAAAAACTAAACTCTCATACGAAATTTTTTTACATTGTGTGAGATTCTCAAGAAAAAATGTTATTAAAAAACTTTGCGAACTTTCAGAAATATTTAGAGAGCTAGGATTTAAGGTTTTGGAAAAATTAATGTGAATTTTTGTAGAAATTTGAAATTTTTAATGCCATTACAAATTCTGAATCAAATTACCAAAAATTGTTCAAAAATTGGACACCAATTATCCACAAATTTTCAAAAATCTTTGAAAATTTTTTATTCAAGTTTTTCAAAAATCAAAAATTACAACATATCATTCCCATCATAAATTTATATTTTTACCTTATTTCAAACCATTTTATAATTGCCAGAAGTTGCACTCAAATTACCATTTTTCAAATCCAGATAATTGGATCCTAACTGATGACTGATTAACTATACTTTCCCCTAATTAATCCTAAAATTTTCCAGTTCCAAATCTCATTCTCAAAACGCATATTTTATCACTCAAATTTACAAGTTAAAAAAACATTGAATCTTTCAGACTTCAAGGTTCAAATTATTAAAATTTTCCTCATTCAGATTTTTACTAAATTTGCTAACAAAAATAAATAATTTCATTCCAAATGTCGAGAGGTGTTTCAACCCCTGAAACTTCCCCTTGCGACATCCCTGAGTAATCATTTTTCTTCTAAAATTTCAGGTCATCAAGGAGACTCCCGAAACCTCCAATGACATTTCACCAAAAACCGCAACCGTTTCGAACTCGTCATCGTCCCCGCCGATCAACGCAACGACACCAGCGCCCGTGGTCGAACCCGTTCTCCCCGACAAAGGTTCCGCCGAAGAAGAGCACAACAACTCCATGTCCATATTTTTCGTCCTCTGCGTTCTTGCCCTGGGAATCCTCCTCATCCACTTAATGCTCCAGACCAATTTCCAATACGTGCCAGAATCCGTGGTCGTAGTTTTCCTTGGCGGCTTCATCGGTCTCGTCATCAACCTGATGTCGCACCAGAACATAGCGAACTGGCGAAAAGAGGAAGCTTTTTCGCCGACCGCCTTTTTCCTGGTGCTCCTGCCCCCCATCATTTTCGAGTCTGGCTACAATTTGCACAAGGGAAATTTTTTCCAAAACATCGGGAGCATCATGGTCTTCGCCATCATCGGCACTGCCATTTCGGCATTCGTCATCGGCGCTGGGGTTTACTTGCTGGGACTGGCGGGTGTGGCGTACAAACTCAGTTTTGTGGAGAGCTTTGCTTTCGGCTCTCTTATAT
The DNA here is from genome assembly GCA_030522785.1 of Platygaster equestris. Lineage (NCBI taxonomy): Eukaryota > Metazoa > Arthropoda > Insecta > Hymenoptera > Platygastridae > Platygaster > Platygaster equestris. The sequence goes on from JAPYZK010000446.1 coordinate 43,099, forward strand.
CCGCTGTCGATCCGGTGGCGACGGTGGCGATTTTCCATGCTCTGGATGTGGATCCCGTGTTGAACATGCTAGTTTTTGGGGAGTCTATTCTCAACGACGCTATCGCGATCGTACTCACGACGTCAGTTCTGGAGTCCAATAGTGCCACGACTACCGGGGAGGCTATTATGGTCAGTCTGAACAGGTTTTGTCTGATGTTCTTCGCGTCCGCTGGGATAGGGGTGGTTTTCGCGCTCATCAGTGCGCTCTTGTTGAAGCACGTGGACCTGAGGAAGAATCCGAGTTTGGAGTTTGGTAATAAACTTTTTTTTTATGGAGTATTTTTTGCGTAGCATTTGATTGGGTGAAAATTCCAGATTTCACTCATGGTCTAAATCTTTTTATAGGTATAATGCTGGTTTTCACTTACGCACCGTATGTTCTGGCAGAAGGAATCCATTTGTCAGGTAAAACACAAATGGTACGATTATAAAATGTGGAAAAGAGATTCTGTTGATGCAAATGTTTGGTTTCCAGGAATAATGGCAATTTTGTTTAATGGCATTGTCATGTCGCACTACACACATTTCAATTTGTCAACGGTCACTCAAATCACCATGCAACAGACTATGAGAACTTTGGCGTTCATCGCAGAAACTTGCGTTTTTGCGTACTTGGGTCTAGCGCTTTTTAGTTTTAGACATCGGGTAAGTCTCTGTAATGGGAATGTTTAGACTCGTTTTTATGGGAAAAGATGTCTCACTCTCCCCTAGTGATAGTAGTTTTTATAAAAACAGGCAAAATTTTTATAAAATCGGTGAATTATTTATAAAAATTCGTTTTTTTATAAGGTTGATTTTATAAAAGTAATATGAAATTTTCGATTTTTATTAAGTGGTTTTATGAAAACTTTATACAAAAAATGTTTTGTATAAAATCTGTCAAAATTTTCATACAGTTCATCTGTTTTTTTATAAAAACAATTGAAAGCCTAGGAATTTTCTTATAAAACCTTTATTTTTATAAAAACTTGGCGATTTTTATAAAAAGTTCATATTTTTATAAAAAGAACTTTCCTGATATAAGGAATTTCTCTTGTAGTGATATTTGATTCGTTTTTATTACACAAGGGAATAGATAGTCATGTTCGTAACGTTTTTTAGCAATTATAAAACGTAAAAACATATGATTTTCTAGGATTTGAAAATTCTTTAACCCACATTGAAAATAAGCATCCGAATTGACACTTTTTTATAAAATTTTCATACAACCACGCTATAAAAAATGCAAATTTCATAAAACTTTTCTAAAATCGAGCTTATACAAATTTTTATAAAAATTTGTTATAAGGCTTTCATAAAAACTAGAATCACTAGAGTCAACCATACTCTGATAAAAATAAAGTGACGGTGCGGTTATGATGCAGCGACCGTGGACAGTCGCCACACCGTCATCTCGGCTATTGTACAAGTGACCGTGGGACATTTAGTTAAAATTTCACGTTTTTCGAAAAATTCTAAAATTCCGAGTTTGAAAAATTCGAAAATGTTCAGTATTTCAATGTATTATTGTTTTTGGGTTTTTCCGAAAATTCGAAAAATTTGAGTTTTTTTAATAAGCTTGAAAAATTTTGAGTGTTTTGGGAAAATTCGGAAATTTCAAGTTTTTGTGAAAATTTCAGAATAATATACGTAGGTTCTCTGAAAAATTCGAAATTTCAAAGTTTTGTAGAAATTTTCAAATCGTTAGTTTCGGGTAACATTCGAAATTTTTAATTTGTTTGAAAAGTGTTGTTTTTCTATAATTTTTGAGGAAAGTAGAGTTTTTCAAAAAACATGAAAAATATTCAATTTTTTTAGCAAATCTGGAAATTGCATTAAGTTTTCAGAAGGATATACAAATTGTAAGTTCTTTGGAAAATTTGAAAATTGTTAGTTTTGTGGAACATCCCAAAATTTCGAGTACTTTGAAGATGTTGTGATTCGAAGGTTTCCGAAAAATGTTGAAATTCAAATTTATTTTAGTAACTTTGAAATTCTAAAATTTCTGGAATAATTGAAGATTTTCAGTTTTCCAACAAAAATTGAGAAATGATATTTTTGAAAGATTTAAAAATTTTGAGTTCTTTGAAGATTTTGATTTTTTTCTAATTTGGACATTTCACGTTTGTCGTAAAATTTGGCGTTCTTGATAGTTATTTAAAAAATGTATGATATCAGTCATTGCTATCAATTTGAAATTTTGATTTTCAAGAAAATAGAAGAGATTGGGTTTCTCCGAAAAATTTTGAGATTTTGAAAAGATGTTGAAATTTCAAGTTTCTTGAAAATTTCGAATACTTTAAGTTTTTTTTTTTTAATTTCGAGTTTTTCAGGAAATTTCAAAATTTCAAGTTATTTGAGAAATTTATAATTTTAGTTTTTTCTAACAATTTTGAAATTTTACGTTTCACGAAAAATTCAAGAATTTCAATTTTTCTGAAAATTTTGAAAATTCCGAGGTTTTCGAGAAGTTTAAAATTTACTCGTTCTTGAAAAATTCGAAAATTTCACCAATATCTGTCAAAAACATGATAAAAAATATTCACGACTTCGCAGTGATCGTAAGGTGACTGTGTAGCGACCGTACGAAGTCACTCTTTTTCCATCAGGGTATGAGAGATAAAACAATTATAATGAATTTTGTTTTTGAGAAAACATTGAAAAATGTTTCTTCAGGTAGAACCAGCTTTGGTGATTTGGTCGATCATACTTTCCCTGATTGGACGTGCTGCGAACATATTCCCCTTGGCTATCCTGGTCAACAAATTCCGAGAACACCAAATATCCAGGAAAATGATGTTCATCATGTGGTTTAGTGGACTTCGCGGAGCCATATCTTACGCGCTTTCGTTGCACTTGGATTTCAGCGACGAAACACGTCATGTCATCATAACCACGACCCTCATAATCGTTTTGTTCACGACACTCATTTTTGGCGGGTCCACAATGCCATTGCTGAAATTCCTCAGAGCCGAGAAAAAGCAGAAGAGTAGTCGGAGGAAGAAACGAGATTTCGAAATTTCCCTCAGCAAAACTAGAGAATGGGTATGGAAACAATTTTTTTGACAATTTTGTGAAGAACTTTAAATGTGTAAACATCTATTGGACTGCAAGAAAAACGCGGGAAAGAAAGTTCGAAGATATATTTTTAGTAACCAATTTATTATTATCAATTAGATTTTTTCTTACAGTTTACGAACTTGTTCGAGAGATGGAAATTTGTTAATAACGAACAATTTTGGTAAATGTTTATACTTCCTGGAGAATCGTGCAGAATTTTTATTGTTTTGATTCGAAGTTTTTGGATGTTCTAATGATTTTTTTTTATTTTGCCATCAGTTTTTTGTGTTTTTAAAAATATTGCCAAACGTGATTGAATTACAAAACTTTTGAAAAATCCGTTTAAATTTCAGTGAATTTCTAAATATTTCCAAGAATTTTCATCGCTTCTTCGGAATATTTTCGTGATCGTACAAAAAACATTCTTCAGAGTCTGAATGCATCAGAAAAGCAACCTAGAAATTTCACAGTTTCCGGAAAGTTTTTGAAACTTTTCAGTAATCTATCATTACTTCATTTCATGGGTTTTGATTTTTCAGGGCCAGGCAATAGACTCCGAACACTTGTCGGAGCTTACGGAAGAAGAGATGGAAGTGTCTTTTCTTCAATCTCGCATGGGTGGTTTCGTAAAATGGGACTTGAAATATTTTATTCCATTTTTCACGAGGCGTTTCACGCAAGAGGAACTGAAAGACTGCAAATCCCAAATGACCGACCTCACGAATCAGTGGTACCAAGCCATACGCATAAGTCCTGTCGAGTCGGACGATGAAACTTGCGCCACAACCTCAACTACACAAGTAAACGATAATTTCAGTGAGATTCCGATGCAAGGTAAGAGCAAACAGTCCAAAAAAAGCGGGCAGTCGAGCCGTACGATTATTTTTTAAGTTTTTTCACACCAGTGTTGCCAGATGAGTAATTTCTTTATTTCGTCGAAAATGAAAAATTTTGTTGGCGATTTTTTTTGTAGTTGATGAGTATTTAATAATAGAATTATCGGTAAATTTCCAGAATGTTCTGTGGTTGTATCATTCATGAGAATTTTCGAGAGTTCTCAATTTTTGAGTACTGGAAGTTTTTTTTAATTTATATAAATTTCTGCAAGTTTCGTTAAATGAATTCTTCGACATTTTGAATTGGTTAAAAATGCACAGGAAGTGTCAACAATTCTGGAAACATTTTCAAAAAAAGATAAATGTTGAATATTTTAGAAATTTGTGAAGATTGCTGTAAAATTTCCATCAATGGCGGGCAAATTCTTTAATTTTATAAAAATATCTGGCGACACTGTTTCACACAATTTGTTGCCAAATTTCGCAAATTTTCGTGCTCACTTTTATTCAACATTAGATAAAATTTGTTTTGGTGGTTCATTTTTCTGGGCATGTGTAATTACATAACAATAAAGTTTAATGGTTAAATAAGATAATCTTGTGATCCGTTGAATGAAACGATGTGATATTTAGTTGCAAATGACAAAACTTTAATTTCTGTTTGGTTGTTTGCATTCTTAATAATTAAATACCATAATATGTTATTTTTACTGGATTGTTATTTTATTGTTACTATTTTAATTTAAATGCGAGTTATGATTATTATCACAAATTAACCGAGGATAATTTGTTGATGTACGATAAATCGACGATGCTATTTTTTCCTTATTCTTTCGATTCAAATCAAATTTAAAAATTTTACAGAATTGGATAATAAATATTTATTATACTTTTGCACATAATACAGTTATGGTAGTCAGTATTTTTCGCATTTCCAAGTAACGAGCACAACACATCGAATTTTTCATGCAGAAATTTTTATACTTGTTATGACAAAATTTCTCTGAATATGCTATGAATTGAAATTTGAAGTCTAAAATTTCCCAGATTTTATTCAATGTCAGACTTGAAAAAAAAACTTCAGACAATGAACATTTAAAATTCATCTACGGTAACATCTGAATTTTTTAAACATTAAACTTTCACCGATGGAAATAGTGTTTTTATTAGTGTACAATATGTAAATAAATGTTTTATCCAGCCATTTTCCATGTTGTCAACTATGTGAATCTTTTATGAAGCGATGAATAAACTTATATTTTTCGGAAAATTGTGTTTTTAACGAGTGCGCAAATTTATAAAAAAAAAGTATTTTATGCATTGATAATTGATATTTAAGTAATTGTCTAATTTACATGCCAGTGCGTCTGCAATTAAGTACATATGAACTTTACGTAAGCTATTTACACGATGTTTACATAAAGTTCGCATGAATTTTACGTAAGCTTACATGAAATTTGTGTACACTAATATTTGTATAGGCTGTTGACACGAATTTTACATAAAATTTACGTAAACGTGTCCACTAAGGTGCAAAGTTTGCATTCTATTTGCAGAAATATTCGGTTTAAAATTTGATGCAAGTCTGCAGTTCTTTCGGGGACCTCAACATCATTCATTTATCGCCGTTTTGCTCACATTCTCAAGATAAACAGTACAATATAAGAAAACACATTCATTCATGATTTTGCCGTCGGAAAATTTGTTGTCTGGTGCCTCAGCGCCGGTTTTTGCGTTCTCGCCGTCACTTTTCGCTTTTCCTCGGCTTGCGGTTTTTTCGGCTTGTCCAGCGGCTGCTGCTCGGGCAGACTGCCTGAGGTCGAGGATGGCGAGTTCCTGGTCAAGCGTTCTATGAGTGGTACCGTTCTGCTCGAGACGTGCGTGGCAATATTATGGATTTTCCTGAGTCGGTCGGGAGAATTTCCTGAACGTTCCAGACCATTCCCAAAATCGTCGTTTCTGACACTTTCTGACCATTACGCTATTCTGAAATGTACCCTAGCCAGTTGAAGGCGACGTTTTGGCGACGTTTTCTCGTCGCTCTTTTCGGGGCGACGAAAAATTTCTCAAGCAAATCCAAATTTTTCAGTTGTTCAAAAAACTTCTGAACTTTCCAAATTTTTTGAGGAACTCAAATATTTGAAATTTTCGAACAATTTCGAACTCAATAAATTCCAAAAAATTTCAGAATTCATGTAATCTTCTGAGAATTCAACATTTTCGATTGTTTGAAAAAAATTACAATTTTGAAATCTTTCGAAAAACTTAAGATTTTCATATTTTGAAAAGGACACAAAATTATACGAATTTCCGAAAAACTTGAAGATTTTCAAACTTTTCAGAAATTTGAATTTTGTAAGAAACTTAGAATTCGCGAATCTGTTGTTAAACTACAAATTTTCGAATTTCCGAAAATTTTGAAATTTTTATATTAAAAAAACTCAAAATTCACGAACGTTTTTAAAATCTAACGATTTTCAAAATTTCCGAAAAAAACTCCAACGTTTCAAATTTCTTAGAAAATTCGATATTGTTGAATTTCGAAAAAACATTGAATTTAAAAATTTTCCGGGAAACTCAGCATTTTCAAATTTGTAGAACTCAAATTTCCTAAATTTCGCAAAAAACGATAAAAAAAACAATCATAAAAAATTGTATATAAGCATATTAAGATTGTACTGAATGCAAATTCAATTCATTTCGATTATAGAACGCTCTGAAATAAATTTGTCAGTGATTCTACGTAGTGACTGAAACGTCGCCTAAACATTGCCTTTTGGAGACTATTACCCTACCCAGCTGGCTAGGGTAATAGTTTTTTGCTTTCGAATGTTTACTGCAAAAATTTTCGATTTCCTGTAGTGACGTAGTAATGGGGGATTGTGACACCCCTTACCCGAAACAAAACCAAATTTCGACAATTTTGAATTAGTTACGCTGACAATAAAAAAAGTGCATTTTCACCGGTTCCGCGGCCGACTGATTGTCAGCATTTCTGAGCATGAATTGGTTGCGCTAGAATGTTTGGCTATCTGTAAATGTGTTAGTGTGTACGTGTCGTCGCTGGGTCCAAAATGGCGGCGGTACACATGCACATATTCGCTTCCTATAGGGGCCGCCATTTTGGACCCAGCTTCGGAGGTAGCCAATCAAACATTTGCGCCGGAATTGCCAAACTCTCTATAGGAACTCCAGATGCAAACGTGTATTTCCTCCATTCGTTTTCCGCTCAGAATTTTGATGATTTTCAATTCTAATTGGAACTCCTGTTCCAATCTTCAGAATTCAGAATAGTAATTCAAACCATATGATTTGAATTTCAACATTCTGCTACAAACGTCCATCAGCGAGTTTTGAAATTTCAGAGGTAATTCCAAAGAAACCGTTCTTAATACATCTGCATCTTGAATTCAAAAATTTCCCAGTTTCAATTTTCAGAAGTATTCAAGTACCCAAATTCACCACCTCCGATCTCTTAATCTCTCCCCCCTCCCCCAAGCCACATCTTCCCGACCCCGTCTATCTAATAAATCACGAAAAAAAACTCCCCCGAAACCTCAAAAAACGGAATCTGGCGAGAGGAAGGATACAGGAAATATTCCTCCACCTCGAACACATAGCCGCACCGGCCGCACCTTCGGATTCCGTGTCTACTACCACATCAACGATGAGGACAAATTCCTCGAGCAACATGTAAGGCTCGCTACCGCCGCCGCCGCGGCTTCGCATACCTTCCCAGGTAAAGGGGGAGAGGGAAAAGAGAGAGGCAGCAAAGAAGAGGCAAGAAATATAACACAAGACAGTGCTCGGTCGCTCGTGGCATCGGCCTGGAGAACAAGAGGCAACAAGAGGTGACGGGAGAGGGAAAGGAATCGGCCATAATTGTCTAAATGATCCCCACCGTGGTTGTCGTCTCCGGAATCGGTGTCCAAAAATACGCTCTTCCGCGAAGTGTGCAACGGTGTTCTCCAGTGCTTCCACCTCCGTTCTATTTTTCCATCCCAACGAATCCCAAGATATTGCGTCAATGTCCTACGGTTATGCGCGAGTGATTACCGTGGTTACTCGCACTGGTTCGCAATGGCGCGTATCGCGAAGTGAACCCAAGGAGCAACCTCTTTGAAACCAAGATTCTCGCACCGAGATCCAACCATCGATCCCAAATATGCGGGGCGCGAACCAGGACACGGCGACCCCGTACTGCCGGTGCAGGGTGCTGTACCTGGGCAGCTCGGTGCCCCACACGAGCAAGGAGGGTCTCCTGGGTATCCAGGAGCCCCTGCGGGAGCTGTACCCGGAGCAGGGTGCCCTGGGAACACGTGGCATCGGCCTGGAGAACAAGAGGCAACAAGAGGTGACGGGAGAGGGAAAGGAATCGGCCATAATTGTCTAAATGATCCCCACCGTGGTTGTCGTC